>JAOZJS010000848.1:0-18778 GCA_025882695.1 Amerodectes protonotaria
GCGCCAATAGCCGTGCTTCTCCCAATCATGCCTCACGCGCATAAGGCATTGAGAACGGCCCTCGCGAGGCGCTTACGATGAAGCCGAGGCGAGACGACGGGGATGGGGTTCGATTCATCGTACGAGCTATCACCCGGTGCTGGCTTGGCTCGAAGAAACCCTGAATCAGCCGAAACTTCTTGGCGAGCCGCATGGCCCGTGGATTAACCCTGACCCCACTGGTGAGAAATGGACGCTCGCTCCGTTGCTCGGTACGGATCCTGCGAAATATGGTGCATTTGGCGTAGGAGGCCCGATCGAATTGAACTCCCCGGAGTTCGAGCATTTCGCGAAATTCCGGTATCGCGTCTACGCCATTGGCTACAACTGGTTGCAATCGAATGATGATTCCGCCAGACAAGTTATCGAGGGCGCTGATTATGTCGACCCTCAAACGAAAAAAAAGGCACGGCTAATGGGGATTAACGAGATCATTGCAGAGAATCATAGCAATAAGGCGATTATCCTGACCCATTCGATGGGTGGCTTGGTAGCTCGGTTTGCGATAGCTAACCACGGAGCAGAAAGCTTAATGCACGGGGTATTTCACAACGTCCTGCCAGCAACAGGCGCGCCTGTCGTCGCCAAGCGATTTCGAACAGGAGGTGGAAACGAAGGTGGGATGAACAGCTTTATCAACGGTGCGATTGCGGGGCCGACGGCAAATAGTTTTGTGGCAGTAGCAGCGAATTCGCCGGGCGCGCTGGAATTGTTGCCTATGCCGGATTATCACGAACAGGAGCCTTGGTGGATATTTGCGCGTGCCAATGGTGAGCCTGTGATGCAATTGCCTAAAAATGGAAGTGCATATAAAGAAATTTATACAGTTAAAGATTGGTACGGATTGGCGCCAAATGAAAAATTGCTCGATCCGAACGGGAGCGTGGGGCGACGTCTTGATAAAGTTGGATATGGTGAAAATTTACGAGAAAACTTTATTGCGACAGTCGGAGTTGTGACGGATACGCAAAAAAAAATAGAAAACAAATATCACGAGTCCACCTACGTGTCATACGGGAATGGTGGGTTGCCACCCGGCGTGCTACGAGATGATAAAGATAATGTTGGAAAGAAAATGGAAAAAGGGGAGAAATTAGAAGAGTTACTCTCTTGGGGAAGGGTGGTTTGGACTGGAGATGTTCCTGCTGATGTAACTGAGGACGAATTGCGGGGCGCAACTCTTCTATCGGATTCGCATAGTGGAGTTATTCGATTACGTTTGGAACGAAGAAATTTAACCGTCGAATTTCAAGTGCAAAAGGTCGCTAAACTTTCGGGGCGGTCTGCTATCCATAATGCCTCGTTGGAGGACGGAAAAAATGGCATTATCCCGGGCGATGGTACAGTGCCAGTATGGTCAGCGCGAGCACAAGCTCGCGGTATCAAAATAGGGGTCAAAGGCGAGCCAGCTCAGGGCGTCCAGATGGTATTCGAGCAGGGTGGCTACCCGCACCAATTTAGCTATGATCATCCGTGGGCACGATGGGCGTTGCTCTATAGCATCGTCCAGATCACAAAAAATGCAAAGGAGCCGCCGTGTTAAAACTCGATATAAGGGTGGTTATATTTTTGATTTGCATGGGAATTTGTTCGACGGCGGCTTCCGGAGAGTTGAATATGTCAAAATCTTTGTGGGGAAATTTGCGACCATGGTGTATCGGGCGATTCGTCTTTGATCGCCCCATGGCGAGTGAAATTTCTAATCAACGATACCAGTACAGAGGGGATAAGTTATATACAACCCAATCGGTTTCGATTGATTTTTATAGAAATAAAGTAAATTCCCTTCAGGATGACTTGAGAAAAAAGAAGCGCACGGATCCTGGTGGGCCTGGTGCAACAGTCAATCATGCATGGCTCGAGACCGAGTTTTCGCCAACGGATAAGTCTAGAGTTTTTGTGTATCAAAAAATAGCTACTGAAGGCGTTGCATTTCCATTTGAAACCGAGGGCTATATTTATGATACTAATGTCCTGTTTCATACAGTTGGTCGAATAGGTTCGTCGGCCATAGGGCGAGTTGAAAGTATATACGACGATACATATAAGAGAATCAAGGTTCGTGATAATTGGTCGGTGCCGAATGAGTCGGGGTTTTGCTTCGATAGTGGAATCGTGACTGGTTCGTCAAATTCAACGGAGGAAGTGAGCCAGTCCTTTGCTTTGATGCCTGGACGTCCCGCCCTGCTTGTGATTCAGATGAGGGATGCAATGGACGGAGATAAAAAAGAGACGCTTAAGGAAACTCTGCCTGAATTACGTGCTCAATTAGATAAAATGGCGGGTAAATATAAAATTCTTCGTGAAGACAGACGTATCGTGGCAGGCATGGATGCGGAAGAAGTGCTATTTTCTGTCCAGGCCGGAGATGTTGCCGCCTATCGATTCTATCTACTTGCAGCGGGCGATCCAAGCACGCTGGCGAAACCGCACACTTCGATTCAGCTGCTGCTGGGTGCGGCGCGGGCAGACATGCGTCCTGAGGACGCAACGTCTCCGGTTGATGAGGCAGAAGCACTGGCAATTTGGGATTCTTTATTAAAAAGCTTACGAGTAAGACCTGGTGCCGTCTAATTTTAGTTTGGTTGTTCGGTGAAATTTCGATCTTGTCTAAATTTTGGGCCTTGTGTGAATTTTAAATTGAATCGATGATTGGAAGAGCAGTATTGGCAAGGTATAGTGAGTTGATTTTCTGCCGCTCTCTATTCACGTGATGTGGACTCACAATCACGAGCGCCCGAATATGGCATTGGGCGGTTTTACCCCGAAGCAGCGGCGGGCCATGACCGCTTAGTTTCTACTTCTGCCAGCCGTGGAAAACGGAGGTATTACCCTCCCTCGATCAGGAGATAGATCAAGAGGTACTTATGAAACGCTATGACATTGTCAAAGGCGACACCACGACAACTGGCGGCATTGTCCAAGGTGGAGACGCTGCCGACACTTTGCATGGACGCGAACAAGCCTACGAAAACGATCCCGTATGGTGTCCGGCTTGCAATACGATGGGGGTCGTCAAGTCAGAGGGCCCACATCATTCGATGACCGGCCCCGATGGCCGTCAGGCCGCGCTCAGCGATGACCTTTGCATTTGCAAATGTTCAACGCCACCGAGACTCATTGCGTCACAGTCGGTGTCATATACGGAAGCCTAGCCTCCCGGCAGCTTGGCTCTTTGTTTCGATGTCGCAAAGTCATTTAACGACATACCAAAGCGCATCCGCCGTCGCATTGGCGTCCTTGGATTTACCTGTCGTCCGCGCTGCAGTAGCAGGCACACTCGCGGCTTGCGGCGGAGTCGCCTTCTTGTTCACCGCCACATTGGCAACTGAAGGCGCCGCCGTAGGTTGCGCCGTCGCATAACTGCGTGCCGGATGAGTAGGGGACGTCGTAGTCGCATACCAAAGCGCATCCACGGAGGAGGCCGATTGGCTCGCCGCCGATGCGTTCCCCGTTTGCGTCGCACGATTCTCCCCAGCCTTAGCTCCAACCGATTTCCCGGCCGCTCCCCCATCCCCCGCCGAACCAACCTTCTCCGCGCGCGCCTCCAAAGCCCCCATCTGAAACACCAACACTTGCGCGGGCCGTGAAATTACCGCATACGGATACTGCAAATCCCAACGCAGCAATACGCGTCCGGTCTTCGTTTCCGCGAAGATTGCCGGCACGTGCTTCATATCGGTGAACTGCACAAACACCTTCTTGCCATCGTCGAATACCTGAATAGGTTTCGCGTCGTCGGCTCCGGTTACGGTCCAATTAAAGTTATAAGCAGCCGCCGAAGCCTGCGTGATATCCGTCCCGGAGGCAGGGGGCGGCGCAGCGGGCATACCGGGCGTGCCCGCATTGGCATTGCCGCGCGCTCGCGATATTTGCGCGGACGAAACGTTTAATGCGGCAAACGGATCGTATGATTGCGGCGGCGTAAAAGAAGGCGGAAGAATCGGCATGGTCGAATCCGATGAACCGGATAGGGCATGAGCCATATCGTAAACTTTGCGCGCATAGATGATGCGCTTGTCGGGCGATGCGGCATTGTACGCGCCAACGGCATTCCAGGTCGGCCCGAGCTGACGGATGTTCTCCGACAGAATCCATGCGCCCACGTAGGCATTGGTACACGGGTCGAACAGGCTCTGCTGTGTGATGCCTTCTCGCGCCAGGCGCGGCAGCCACGAGCTGTTGATCTGCATGAGGCCGATATCGAACGTGCCGTTGCTGTTCGGGTTGACCGCGTTGCTTTTGGTCCCCGATTCGACCTGTGCGATAGCGCGCATCAAGTTCACGTTGACGTGCTGAAATGCCGCGGCGTCCTCGATGCAGTCGGCCTGGGCCACGCCGCTCAAACCGAGTAGTACCAATGTCGCCATCAGCATTCGGCCAGAATGGAAACGACACGGTACTCGTCGGCGTAGCTGCCGCGCGAGCGCTTTACGACCCGGCTCGGAATTCAATCCGGCGATTCCTTGCACGTCCATCATTCGTATCGTTCGATGCCACCGGCTGATCCGGTCCTACGCCCGTCGTGGTCAATTGCTGCGACGGAATGCCTTTCTCGACGAGATAACCCTTAACGGCTTCGGCGCGCGCTTGGCTAAGCGCGATGTTCGAGGCCCGATTACCCGCATTGTCGGTATGTCCGATGATCTCGACCGTGCGTGTGTTGTTCAATTTCGCCAGCACGGCTGCCATTTGATCGAGGATTGCCCGGCCCTGCGGCGTCAGCGTGGCGCTTCCCGTCTCGAATTCGATCGTGCGATTCGCAAGCGCCTTGTCGAGCAAGCCCTGTTCGGACGAGCTCACGCGCAACCCGTTGCGAATCGTGTAAGTCGGATCGAGTGACGTCGCCATATCGCTGGCGACTTGCTGCCGCAGCGCCTCGTTACCGACTTCGCCATGCACGTCGACGTTCGTTCCGTCGATACGCAGTTCGCCTTTGTGGACTTGCTTGAGTCCGGGCCCGATTAGTTTCTGCACGTTGGCCGACCAGTTCGGTGGCGTGGCGACGCTGGCCACTTCGATCTGATCCACGACGTTGGCAGCGCCATAGGTATTGCGTAGCTTGGCCAGTACTGCTTCCCGCGTGGCTTCGTCCGGTACTTTGCCGCCGACCACGACCTGCCCGGGAGCGGTAGCGGAAGCGACGTTACTGCCAGTGGCCGGTGCGATCGGCGTGGCGCTGACCGCCCCGCCATTGCTGACCGGCGTGACCTGCGCAGATTGGGCAAAGGCAGAGAGAGGGAGCGCCCCGAGCATCACACTGGTAAGCACGGGACTCAGCTGTGTCCCCAGCCGTTTCAAGCGCATGAATTTAGAAACCTCACGCATGGCCGTCATTCCCGACAAAGGCTTCGCGGAACGTATCGATTGCTATCTTCAACGACAGGTTCGGTTGTTCGAGATAGCACCAGCTTGCTGATTCCGCTGTCGTTCTGGACGTGTTCGTCGATCCATTCCGGGTCGTCGATATCGATGTTGTGCGTCGCATAGGCCTGCGGGTCCAGCACGCTGTGCAACGTAGCGGCCGATGCGCCGCTGAACCCGATCACGAGCCGTTCGCGCTGCGCGATCGTGCCGATGAAAATCACGAGCTCGAAATCGGCCTTCGAAACGAACGGCGCAATCAGTTCGAGCCAGAAGGACGCCACGAGGCTGCGATAGAGCGGGTCGGTCGGCAGCGGCAGCGTCAACCCGCGTTCGAGCTGCGTCGAACCGCTCGTCATGACGGGCCGCAACAGCGATCCGAGCGCGAGCATCGCACCGCGGAGACGTACGGGGTGGCCGTTGGCGAGCAGCATCTGCTCGAGTCCCGACAGCGTCTGGTGTTCCACGAAATCGCTGAACGTGTTGCCGTGCTGATTATTCGCGCCGCCGATATCCACCGGCACTTGCAATTCGCCGAGTGCATGCAGTGCCGCCGTACTGTCGTTTTCGCCTAGCAACGGCTGCATCTGGGCTGCGACGCGCGACCACAAGCGTGCCAGCGCGAGCGGGCTGCGCGCCAGAAACGCGAGCGGCTGCTCGACCGCGAGCGCGGTCGCGGCGAGAAACGGGAAGCGGCGCGAGGACTGGTCGTGGCTAGCCACGATATGGCCGGCGATTGCGAGCCGGCTATGCGAGCCGAGGAACGCGAAATGCAGCGGCTGCATTCCCGCATAGACGATCTTCCAGCGCGGATCTTCCGCAAGCAGATCGATTGCCTGTGCGACCCAGCGATCGAGCGTTTGCAGCAACTGCGGGTTGTGCGGGCTTTTGACGAAATCGCCACGCGAAGGAATCTTGCCGAAGTAGGCGATTTGCGCCTGCACTGTTTGCGTCATTATTGTGCACCTCCAGTATTGCCTGTGGCCGCGGCCGCGATATTGGTCGCGGAGGCGAGTGCCGGCGCGGCGGCGCTGACACCCGCGCTGGCGGGAGCGGGGTTGCTGGCTATCGCGGTCGGCAATTGCAGCCCGCGCAGCATCTGCTGCGGCGTGCCGCCTGCATTGCCGCTGCCGCCGGTCGGCTGCGAAGTGCTGACGATGCGCATGCTGATGCTCACGCTCGCTTTGCCTTGCGTCCACGCGAGATTGAATGTGCCGTCCGGATTGCGCGTGCGCTGGGCGGAATTGATGAGCTTCTCGAGACCGTACCGGCCCGGTTCGTTGACGAGCGAAATGGTGCGGCCGTCGAACGTGATGGCCGTCAGCGTGGCGCCCGCCGCGCCCTGCGGATTCGGCCAGACAAAGTTGCTCCATTGCGGCGGCGTGTTGCGATAGCGCAGCGTCTGCCCATCGATCGTCAGATCGAACTCGGTGATGCCGGAGCTCGGCTGCGGCTGGATCTGGAATACGGTTTGCGGTTCGGACGAGCCGCTCGCGCCCGCCGAGGCGGCGCCGCCAGCCAACGGGGCGACCCAGCGCGCGAAGCCCGTCGTGAAATCGGGAGTCAAAGCGAGGCCCATATCGCTCCAGGTACGCGGCGTCAACGTATCGCCGCGGCGCACCGCGAGCGGCCCGAGCGTCGCGCTCACGAACTTCGAGATCGAGCCGTCCGGACCGAATACTTGGGCGATTTCGCTCGACCCGGCTTCGACCTTGGCGTTCGCCGTGAACGGATATTTTGCTGCGAGCGAATCCGAGAACGGCTGATAAACCTGCGCATTCCAGACGCGGTTGATCTCGCTCGTGGCCGGCTGAATAGCGACCGCGAACGACTGCAGCAACGGCTGCACCAGCAGCGGCCGAAGCGCCTGACGTTGCGGGTCGGGCAGGCCCGTCAACATCTGTTCGTCGACGTACTTGAGCCCGTCGGCCAGTTCGGACCCGTTGCCGTCGAGCGTCTGCTGCATGAGCTGGGCCGCGCCCGGGCCGACATCGCCCTGGTTCTTGATCGTGTTGAAGCGCGTGCGCACCTTCGACAACGCATCCATATAGCCGTTGAGGAGTGAGCCGTTGTCGCGCTTGACGACGATGTTGTCGATGCCCGAGAACGCCTGCCCGATCGGCCCGATCGGCAGCTGTACGGGCTTGCCGTTGATATCGACGTTGGCCGTCAGCGACGACGGTACGCGCGAGAACAGATTCTTGAACCAATTGAGGATACCGCCCTGTGCGCGGTTGATGCCCGCGTTGATCAAGGCGGGGTTGTCCCACGAGGTCTGCTCGTAGGCCGTCTCGAACACCTTGCGGATCGGCGAGTTCTGCGGATTGCCGAGGCGGTTCATGTCGTCGACGGCCTGTCCGAAGTCGTTGAAACGCTGGACGGTGAGGCCCTGCATGAATTTCTGCCAATCCTGCGCGTACTCGGTCTTGTACATATCGACGAGGATTTTCTGCACCTGCTCGGGGCTGCCCTCGAGCGTCAGATCGTCCTGCGTGGCGGTGTTGAGTACCCAGTCCTTGGTTTGCAGTTCCTTCGTCGCGGCATCGCGAATTGCGGGCTGCACATATTTGAACCACGCTTCGCGCGTGAAGGCGCCCGGAATCGCATAACCTCCGGTGATGACATTGGCATTGGCGTCGCCGACGATGTGCGCGACCGTGACCGGCGCGTAGCGCGTCGACGCGCGTGCGCGGATTTCCTCATAGACGCGCTGACGCGCCGGCGTGCCGCGCACGAGCGGGCGCAGCACATTGCGAGTCTGATCGATCAGCGCGAGATTCGGCTCGATCATCGGCCAGTTGTCGTCGCCCACGTGCGCGAGGTAGAACGCGGTCATGCGTTGCGTATCGCGGATCATGTCGTCGCGCGACATGTTGCCCCGGTTCGTTTCGAGCCAGTCGCGCCAGAAACGCGGAATCTGGTCGGTCAGATGCGCGCCCTCGGCATGGCTCTTGTCCGACAGCATGAGATAGGTCTTGAGCGCGTTGTATGCGTCGCCGGCATTGCTCGGTGACGCCTCGCGGAACGGGTCGTTCTGGGAAGAGCCGCTGCCGGCGGGAACTTGCGCAGAGACCGGGATCGCTCCGGAATCGGGCGTGTGCGTGGTCGCGACGAGCTGGTCGGGATGGGCGTCCACGTCCTTCAGGAAGGCTTCGAGGTTTTGTTGGACGGGCATGAGCATGATCTGATGCACGCCGTTGTAGTACTCCTGAAGCAGGCGGCGTTCGATGCGGTCCCCTTGATACAGGCCGAACGCGTAGTGCAACGGGGTGTCGCGCCGATACTGGTCGAACTGCTCGATACGCGTTTGCAGCAAATCCATCGCTTGCAGGCGCGATTGCAGGTCGCTGCGGTTCTGCTGGATGCGTTCGATGTTGTCGAGGTCGGCCTGCGTATCGGCCAGCAATTTCTGATTGCCGGTCGCCGACCAGATCCACGCGCCGGCCGCGAGCACGAGCAATCCGACGAAGCCGCCGAACGTCGCGTAGCGCAGGCGCGTCTTGGCCGGGCTCGCGAATTGGCGCACGGTCTGTTTGTCGGCGAAGATCACCTTCGAGAACAGGTCGTGCAGGAAGAAACCGTTCTGCGTCACGGCGGCTTCAGGGTGCGGAAGGTCCTCGCTCGATAGGTCGAAGCGGTTCGCGATGCGTTGCGCGGCGGCGCTGTTCGTCTCGCCTTCGCGCAGCGCGCTGGTGAAATAGAAGCCGCGGAAGATCGGCTTGTACTGGAACGGATTGTTCTCGAACAACGTAGCGATGAACGCGCGCAGAGCCGGTTTGACGGCCGAGAATTCGAGCGGAAAACTCAACTGCCCGGGCGCGAGGCGGTTGCCGTGGCTCAGCGACATCTGGGCGACGCTGATTTCCTTGAGGCCCTCGTACAGCTCTTCGAAGCGTTCGTCGAACAGCGCCACCACGTCGCGCTTTTCGTCCGACTCATAGGGCAGGGTGGCGCCCCAGACGCGGTTGTATTCCTGGTGGTCGCTGCCGCCGAAGAATTCGGCGAAGCCGGGGATCAGGTCGGCTTTGGTAAACATCACGTAGACGGGCGCGAACACCTCGAGCTTTTCGGTGAGCTCCTGTACGCGTTGACGCAGATTCTTGGCGAGATTGATTGCGAACTCGGGACGGTTGCCCGTCAATTCGGCGATGCTCGCCGTGACGATGATGCCGTTGATCGGCGCCTTCGGCCGGTAGCGCTTGAGCAGGCTCAGGAAACCGAGCCACTCGCTGCGGTCCTCGTTATGCACGGAGTAGCGTCCCGCAGTGTCGAGCAGGATGCCGTCGGTCGTGAAGAACCAGTCGCAATTGCGGGTGCCGCCGACGCCCTGAATCACGGCGTCTTTCTTGTCGGCGAACGGAAACTGCAGCCCTGAGTTCAGCACGGCGCTGCTTTTGCCGGCGGCCGGGTTGCCGATGATGATGTACCAGGGGAGCTCGTACAGCGCCGAGCCTCCGGAGACCTGACCGATTTTCGAGGTCTTGATGGTCTTGACCGCATCGACGAGACGCGTGCGCAGCACCTCGAGATCCGCCTGCTCGGCGCTTTGCGAGGAGGTTGCCGCAACGGACGCGGGCGTTGCGATTCCATCCGCTTGCGCCTGCTGTTCGAGCATGTCGCCCAGTTGGTCGTTACCGTGCCGCGAGCGCAAGCGCTGCATGAGCTTGAACACGAGCCACAGTGCCACCAGTGCGCCGATAACCACGGCTACCCAGAGGAGGTCGATGTCCAGCAGGTCGGCAAGGAACGCGAGGACGAGTGCCAGCGCGGCGAGGCCGACGGCCGACAGAGTGATCTTGTTGGTCAGTATCTTGAGGATGCTTCGCATAAGCCGGTCAATTCATGAATCTGGGGACGCGAAAGGCGCCGACGGCGCACAGTGCGGTGCATACGAATGCGGTCAGACCGGTGCCGGTTTGGCCGGACCGACGAGAGGCGCTAACGATGGCCGGACGGGATGAGAAATCCCGGGCGCGAGGCGGTGACGGAGGAATGAGAGAGCGCGACTCGATACGCAAGCCCGGTCCGGGGCCGGCAGAGGTGTGTGCTGCAGTGATTATCTTGATCCCCTGGCGTAGTAAATGAGCGAGCCATTTTTCCCTCTTTATTGTCGATTTTGTTGCGAATCTTGCTAAAAATAGTGTTCTTGCCCTGTGCATCATGCTGGAGTAAGCAAGAATGGCGCGGGGTTTATGGTCGCGTATATCGCGCAATCGGACAGAACGAACGTGCCGCTGCTAATTTTTCGGGCGAATAGTAACGCTGCGGGATTCTATGAGCGGCAGTCGCGACACCTGTTGCGAGCGCAATTATGTTGCACGAAGATTATGACAGACGTTTTCAAAATTTTGTGCCGAGCGTATTTGAAATCATTGTCGGTTTACACGGTGTGAGAGGGGTGAGCGGCCCGTTGTTATTGCGTCAGAAGCTGTTGTTTGCATGGTCAGATAGCATCGTCGGGGGAATGGCATTGAGCGGGCCTCCGGATATATTTTGAGATAAATAGATACGGCAACGCGTTGCGGCGATGGTTCGGAAAATATTGCGCATCCAAATTCTAGACCGAGAATTTTTTTCATGTTTCGGGGATGGTCGATCTGCCGTGCTACACCGATCCAGAAAAAAAACCACGCCTGACAAGGAAATCACGCGTAAGAGAAATCTGATATGAGCGATCGCCAATTATTGGGATGGTTATCGGGCCGATTGCTTCGTATGGAACAGGAAATAATAATTAATGGCTACGGACGGTTGATTTTCTGTAAAGTCCAATTTTAGAATCTGGATGCCCGATGGGAGGGCGGTGCGGGCGCGACCGGAAGGAAAGAGGCGCGATTCGATGAACAAGTATTCAAGAAGGATGGTATGAGCGCGCCGGACAATTCGCCGCCCAAAGGGGCACCCAGTCTGATGGGCGGAGCCGGGGCCGATGCCCAGGCTGCGAAACGGGAGGGCGGGAGAATTCTCGCCGACCTCGAGGGGCGCGTTTCTTCTCCGCCGCCTGTCGCGTCCGCCGCGTCCAGCGGCCGTCCGCGCAAGATGTTCTGGGGCGCTGGCGGTCTGATTTTGGTTGCGCTCGCATCTTTCGGCGCGTGGCGTACGTTCGGGGCCGATTCGTCGGCGCCGCAGAGCAAGTCCGCTAATGCGCCGCTGGTTGCGGCGAAGCCTGCAGCAGCCCCCGCGCTCTTGGCTCAGGCTAGCGTCCCGAGCGTTGCCTCGGCGCCTCGGCCAGCTACGATCGTCAATGAAGAAGCTAGCGCGCCTGTCGCTCAGGTCGCCGCGATACCGCCGCGTGCGGACGACGGACGTCTCTCGCGGGCACTGATAAGCGGCACCGCGGGCGCGTCGGCGGCGGCTGCCGAGCAGCCGCATCTTTCACCGCGCGCAGAGCGTGCGCGTGAGCGCGAGGCGCACCGGATTCAACAGCAGCAGCTTGCGGATCAGCGCCGGCAGCAGGCGCGTGACCGCCGCCAGGCGAGCGAACAGCTCGCGCAGGAACGCAAGCAGAAGAGCGTGAAGGCGAGCGGCGGCGCCGGGACCAAGAGCGACGATCCCGACGCCGATCTGCTGGCCGCCTTGGTCGCGAGAACCCGGCCGGGCACGCCGATCGACCGGTCAGGTCTGTCGCGCGCCGATGCCGTGCCCGCGGGCGATCCTTCGATCACCGCGCAATTGAAGGCGTGCGGCAAGAAGAATTTCCTCGACGAGCAAATCTGCCGCTGGCATGTGTGCGACGGACACTGGGGGAAAGATCCGTCGTGCCCGGCTGCGCAGCGCGTCGATCGCGGCTAGGGCGGTCCGCAATGTCCCGTAACCGGTAGCGCTTGCCGCGCGATGCGCGCCGGCGCCCAATCCTGATAGTCTCGACGCTTTGCAAGAAGGGGCCGCGCCTCGGTGGATGCGGCTCAGTTCAGTACGTACAAAGATATGTCGAATGGCGATCACCCCGCGCCGCATACAGCGGAATCCTGGTTGGCAGCGGGCCTCCAGCTGCGCGCGCGCAACGAGCATCTCCACGCGTTGACGTGCTTCGAGCGCGCGCGTGCATTGGCTCCGCACGCCCCCGAGATCGCCGAGGCATACGCGTTCACGCTCGCGCGGCTCGAACGTTTTCACGAGGCGCGCGATGCCTATCGTGTCGCTGCCGCGCTCGCGCCCGTCCGTGCCGATCTCCATCACGCCCTCGGCTGGGTGCACGAGCAGTTGTCCGAGTTCGACGCTGCGATCGCTTGCTATCGCCGCGCGCTCGAACTCGATGCGCGCCTCGACGGCGCCTGGAACAACCTCGCCAACTGCCTGCAGACGCTCGGCCGCTTCGCCGAAGCGCACGACGCCTACCGGGCCGCGCTCGCGATCGCGCCGCAATGCACGCTGTATTACCGCAACCTCGTGCAGAGCGCGCGCCTCGGCGAAGACGATCCATATTTCGCACGACTCGCCGAGCAGGTTGAGCAATCCGCATCGCGCGCTTTGCAAGAGCGGGCGGAGCTGCATTTCGCGTATGCCAAGGCGCTCGCCGACAACGGTCGCCACGACGAGTCGTTCGCTCAACTGCTCGAGGCCAACGCGCTGCACCGCTGCGGCGCGCCATACGACGAGGCCATGACGCTCGGGCTGTTCGAGCAATTGCCGCAGCTGTTCCCGGCCGAATTGCTGGCCAGCAGGCGCGGCCTCGGCGATCCGTCCACGCAGCCCGTGTTCATTCTCGGCATGCCGCGTTCGGGTTCGACGCTGATCGAGCAGATCCTGGCCAGCCATCCGCAGGTGTACGGCGCGGGCGAGCGCAGCGATTTCAGCATGGCGACCCTGGCGCTGATGCAGCGTAGCGGCGGGATCCACGTGGACGCGCTCGAAGCGGTCACGCGCGAGCAATGGCAGCGCCTCGGCGCCGATTATCTGGCGCGCCTCTCGGCGCATACGGGCGGCGCCGCGCACTCGCGCGTCACCGACAAATATCCGTTCAATTTCATCAATCTCGGCTTCATCCATATGGCGCTGCCGAATGCGCGCTTCATTCACACGCGCCGCGCGCCCGTGGAAACGTGCCTGTCGATTTTTTCGCGGATCTTCCGCGACGTGCCGTTCGGCTACGATCTCGGCGAACTGGGCCGCTATTACCGCGCGTACGACGCCGTGATGGCGCATTGGCGCCGGGTGCTGCCGCCCGGCGTGCTGCTCGAAGTCGATTACGAAACGCTCGTCGAGCAGCCCGAGGCGCAGGTGCGCCGGTTGCTCGAACACTGCGCGCTACCGTGGGATGCGCGCTGTCTCGCATTCCACGAGACGGAGCGCGGCGTCAGCACGGCCAGCGCGGCGCAGGTGCGGCAGCCGTTGTACCGGACGTCGCTCAAGCGCTGGCGTCCGGACGCGGCGCTATTGAAGCCGTTGTTCGACGGACTCGGGCCGGATCTGGCCGGGGGCGCATGAGGCGGGGCAGCGCTCTTACGTACGCGTAACCGGCCATTGCGGTACGCGTATACGGCTCTGCTAGACTGTCCGTCCTATAAACAACATGCACCCCATACGACATCATGAAGGCATCTAAATTCGCGTCTATCGTCCTGGCCGTTTCGCTCGCCGCCGCCGCCGGTCAGGCTTCGGCCGTGGGCTGTGTGTCGGGCGCCGTGGTCGGCGGTGTGGCCGGGCACGTTGCGGGTCACCATGCCGTGCTCGGCGCGGTGGGCGGCTGCGTCGTCGGTCACGAGCTGGCCAAGAAGCACAAGAAGGAACTCCAGGCGCAGAAGGCTGCGCAAAAGGCGGCCGCCGCTTCTGCCGCCGCCGCGGCTGCTCCGGCTCCCGCTTCGGTGTAACAGGCCATGCTGCCGCGCCGGCCATTCCGCTTGCGGTTTGTCCCGGCGAGGCGGTGGATGTGCGCGGCAGGCTTATGCGGCATGGCGGCGCTTGCCGGTGCAGGCGCGCATGCCGACGAGTTGCTGACGTGGCCCGCTCACGGCGGCGCGACCGAACTTGCATTGCTGCGGCTGCCCGCCGCTTCCGAGTCGCCTCCGTGGATCATCCTGCTGTTTCCCGGCGACGACGGAGCGCTGCATCTGAATGCCGACGGCGCCACGACGCAGCGCGGCAATTTCGTGATCCGCTCGGCGCATTACTGGACCGCGGCCGGCGATGCAACGGTCATGGTCGATACCCCGTCCGATCAAGCGGACGGCGTGGACGATGCATTCCGTCTCAGCGACGCGGCGAGCGCCGATGTCGGCACCCTCGTCGCGACATTGCGGGCGCGTTTCCCGCAGGCGAAGATCGCGCTGCTCGGCACGAGCCGCGGCACGATCACGGTCGGCAATATCCTGAAACGGACACCCGGTTTGGCCGATGCGTACGTGTTGACCTCGCCCGTTACGGTGGCGCACAAGAATCGGCCGGGGCTATCGGGCATGGCATGGCCCGGCAATCGTGCGCGCGTGCTGGTCGTCTCCAATCAGGCCGACGGGTGTCTGGTGTCGCCGTTTGCGGCTGCGCAGCAGATGGCGCAGCAAAACGGTTTCGATTTCATCGCGGTATCGAGCGCGCCGGCCGGTGCGGCCGGACAGCAGTGCACGGCGCATACACCGCACGGTTATCTTGGGATCGAGCATAACGTGCTGGATCGGGTGCGGGGTTGGTTGACGGGCGCGCCGGCGGCGCCCGGCGGCTAGGCCGCAAAAAAATCGCACGCAAAAAAAACGGGGGCCACCAGGCCCCCGCGTCACACATCGTATCGCTTATTCCGCCGCACCGCCGCGCGTGGTCGTATAGCGGTTCAAAATCGGAATCATCTGCGCATACAGCTTCGGATTCCCGGCCACGATCTCGTGGCGGTCGAGGAAGTCTGCGTCGCCCGTGTAATTGCCGACCAGGCCGCCGGCCTCGGTGATCAGCAGGCTGCCCGCAGCGATGTCCCAGCTATTGATGCCTTGCTCGAAGAACGCATCGAGGCGGCCCGCCGCGACGTTGGCGAGGTCGAGCGCGCATGCGCCCGGACGGCGCAGGCCCGCGCATGCCGCGCTCATGTCGAGGAACAGCTTGCCGTATTGATCGAGGCTGTCGTTCTCGCGGAACGGGAAGCCCGTGCCGACCAGCGAATCGGACAGACGGTCGCGGCGGCCGACGCGGATGCGGCGGTCGTTCAGGTACGCGCCGCGGCCGCGCGTGGCCGTGAATAGGTCGTTGCTGTTCGGATCGTAGACGACGCCCTGCGTGATCACGCCCTTGTGCGACAGCGCGATCGACACGCAGTAGTACGGGAAGCCGTGGATGAAGTTCATCGTGCCGTCGAGCGGGTCGATAATCCACACGAATTCGGATTCGTTGTCCGACTTGCCCGACTCCTCGGCGAGAATCGCGTGATCGGGGTAGGCCGTCTTGAGAATGTCGATGATCGCGTCTTCGGCGGCTTTATCGACTTCGGTCACGAAATCGTTCTGCTGCTTCTTGCGCACTTCGATCTGCTCGAGATCGAGCGAGGCGCGGTTGATGATCTGTCCGGCGCGGCGCGCAGCCTTGACAGCGATGTTGAGCATGGGATGCATAAGCCTGGGATCCTCGAATCGGCGGCGCGAGCCGCGCACATGGACAATCGGACGACACGGCACGCGCTAAGGCGCACGGGCCGGTTCGTCGGCGGAAGACGCGAATTGACAAAGAACGAGTGCCGCCGCGCTATGCTCATATCAATAACGGAACCGAGGCGTGCGGCACGAATTGCGCATTTTACCTCAGTTGCGCGGCCGCGACCCGATTCGCGATCGGGAAAACCCTGCGTGCGCACGGCCGAATGGATAGTGCCGACCCGGCGCGCGCGAGTTGGCGATACCATACGCGCCATTGCCGAACCCTGTTTGGAAAGAACGATCTTGAAAGACGCCCACGCCGCGCCGCAAGCGCCGAACCCGCAAGCCTCGGCCGCAAACGCCGTGCATTCCATGAACGCCGCGCACGCCGCAGACGCCGCGCATGCGGCGAGCGCCACGTCCGCACAACCTGCATGCGACGCCCGGGCCTATGCCGCCACGCGTTTCGTGCTCGTCGAAACCAGCCATCCCGGCAACGTCGGCGCGGCCGCACGCGCGCTGAAGACGATGGGGTTCTCGCGCCTCGTACTCGTGGCGCCGCGCGTGCCGGAGGTGTTGCAGGATCCCGAGGCGATCGCCATGGCGAGCGGCGCGGACGACGTGCTCGCGGCCGCACAGATCGTACCGACATTGGCCGAGGCGCTGCAGGGCACGTCGTGGTCCGTGGCGCTGACGGCGCGCACGCGCGAATACGGGCCGCCGCGCATGACGCCGCGCCAGGCGGGCGTGGCCGCAGCCGAGCAGGTGAGCGGCGGCGAGATCGCGCTCGTGTTCGGCAACGAGCGCGTGGGGCTGTCGAACGAACACGTCGAGCGTTGCAGCGCGCTCGCGCACATCCCCGCGAACCCTGCCTATAGCTCGCTGAACCTCGCGCAGGCCGTGCAGGTGCTGGCCTACGAACTGCGCATGACGTGTCTGGATCGGGAGCAGGGTGCGCAGTCCGGCGCGGCGGCCGGCGGCGCGCTCGCCGCGCTCGATGCGGCCGCAGGCCCGCTCGCGCACAGCGACGAAATCGAGGGCATGTTCGCGCACCTGGAACGCGCGCTCGTCGCGCTGTCGTTCCTCGATCCGCAGCATCCGAAGAAGCTGATGTCGCGTTTGCGCCGCTTGTTCGCGCGCACGGGGCTCGAGCGCGAGGAGGTCAACATCGTGCGCGGCATCGCCAAGCACATCCTCATGAAGACGGGCGAAGCGCCGCGCGAGTAATGCCGGTTGTCAGAGGTCGAGCGGCTTCACGTGCACGCCGTCCGCATCGATCTGCAGATACCCGCCGCGCGGTTGCCCGCCGTGGTCGAGATCCCAATCGGGCAGCACCCAGCGCACGCCGGCCGGTTCGAGATGGCGCGCGGGCTTGTGCGTGTGGCCGTGAATCACGATGTTCGCCTTGCTGAGTTTGAACAGCTCGGCGATGCCGTCGTCCGTCACGTCGTAGCGCGGCGAATCGGACATCGGATGCGCGCGGCCTTCCTCGCTCTTCGCGCGCATGCGCTTCGCGAGCCCCTGGCGCCAGCCGATCGGCGTGCGCAGGAAGATCGCCTGAATCAGCGGGTGGCGCGCCATGCGGCGGAACCATTGGTAGCCGGGGTCGGCCGTGCATTGCGCGTCGCCGTGCGTGAGCACGGTGCGCAGGCCGAACGCCATGATCACGGTCGGGTCTTCGAGCAGCTTCGCCCCCGCTTCTTCCATGAAGCGGGGGCCGAGCAGGAAATCGCGGTTGCCGTGCATGATGTACAGCGAAATGCCGCGCGCCGAGAAGCTGCGCAACAGCGCCGCGACGCGCACTGCGAACGGGTCGTCGTCGAGCATATCGTCGCCGACCCAGTATTCGAACAGGTCGCCGAGAATGAACACCGAGTTGGCCGGCGACGCCGTGACGCGCACGAAATGCTCGAACGCCGCGTACGTGCGCGGGATCGCGGGACTCAGGTGCAGGTCGGACACAAACAGGAACGGGCGCGCCGCGTGGGCGCGCCCGTTCTCGTCAGGCCCGCCGCCGAGCACTTGGCGCGGCAGCGTTTCATGCAGCATCGGTGTACTCCGAGCTTATCTTCTGACGTGAATGGTTTGCGTCAGACCACCACGGCCTTCTCGATGACCACGTCTTCGCGCGGCACGTCTTGATGGAAGCCCTGGGTGCCGGTCTTGACGCCCTTGATCTTGTCGACGATGTCCTGCCCTTCGACGACCTTGCCGAACACGGCGTAGCCCCAGCCTTGCGGGGTAGGCGCGCTGTGGTTCAGGAAGTCGTTGTCGTTGACGTTGATGAAGAACTGCGCGGTGGCCGAGTGCGGATCGCTGGTGCGGGCCATGGCGATCGTGTACTTGTCGTTCTTGAGGCCGTTGCCGGCTTCGTTCTCGATCGGCGCGAGCGTCGGCTTTTGCTTGAGGCCCGCCTCGAAGCCGCCGCCCTGGATCATGAAATTGTCGATCACGCGGTGGAACACCGTGCCGTCGTAATGGCCGGCCTTCACGTAGTTCAGGAAGTTCTCGACCGATTTCGGCGCTTTCTCCGCGTCGAGTTCGAGCTTGATGACGCCGTGGTTGGTATGCAGTTCGACCATGATGACTCCTTGATGGTAAGCGTTAAAGAGCGCCGCTAAAGCGAAGCGCGTTGCAGTGTTACTGCGCGACGAGCGTGGCCGATTGGATCACGATCGGCTGCGCCGGCACGTCGTTCATTTCGCCGCGCGCAGTGGTTGGGGTCGCTCTTTAACGCTTACCATCAAGGAGTCATCATGGTCGAACTGCATACCAACCACGGCGTCATGAAGCTCGAACTCGACGCGGAGAAAGCGCCGAAATCG
>JAOZJS010000849.1:0-18653 GCA_025882695.1 Amerodectes protonotaria
CAGGTACACACGCCCTGTGGCCAGGTTTTTTTCCTCATGAATAGTTTATGAGAATTGATTTCAATCATCATCATTACATAATACAGCAACGGAACTGAAATAAGAAGAAGACGTTGGAATTATACAACAACAATGGAATGATGATGACAATAATGAAGTGATGATGATAATGATGATGATGATGGTCATCATAGCATTTCATGCCATTGTTCCGTTGTTGTCATTCAACAAAAGATGATGATGATGATAATGGCCAATTGATGATCTCAATCAGGATTCTGGAATCATCAATTTTTACGCTTTGTCTCCCTCAATCATGATCATCATTATGATCATCAACATCATTGTCCATCATCATCATCTTAGATCATGATTTTTTGATTCAACAATGATCGAGAAGAAGAAGAATCATCATTATTCTAGCCATCTTTCATCGATTTGCATCGTTAGAGTTCCAGAATCTTGTTGTTGATGGTTCATTCTTATTGTTTCCTACTCATTGAACTAGATGATGATGATGATGATGCTGTTATTGGTTCGGTTTAATGAATAAATGATCAAGGAGAGTGAAAAAAAATTTTCGCATTGATCAGCGAAAGCGAGAGAGAGAGAGAGAATCCCAGAGAAATAATCGAAATAGTCGAAGCCTGTCTGCCTGCCTGCCTGCTTGAAAACCGCAATGATACGCGATTGTTCTTTTCAAGCATATTTCATCGGTTTCATCGGCCTGCTATTAGCTGCTTAGAATGTAAATCAAGACACAAAATACTTACATTGAAATTGTTGAAGCAATACGATTCCTCGACGTTCATTTTTATCAAAACTGACATGGTCCTAGAAACAGAAGGTTTAACGGAAAGAGAGGAAGGTTGGAAAAAGAACGAGAAAGCATTATGATCACCGAAAAAAACCCTCAAACAAAAACTGATGAGATAAACGAAAAAGGAAAAAAATGGAAATGGAAAAGTGTTCTAGCCAACTTGTCGATCCGGAAACCTTCGTGGAAACCGAACCGAATCAGCCAGCCAGAGAGATCCACATACAAATTAGCTGATGATTCTTGGAAAAGCGAAACCAGGTAATCATTCTTTCCAAAATTAGATTGTTGATTTGCGGCGAACGATATTTCGGCTTAGGATATGAGATCCAAACCTGGGGCGCGCGCGCGTACACGCTTGCTAATTAAGAATTATTCTAAATTTGGAACATTTTGCCCGACAATTATTCATCGGTTTGATTGCTATTTCTCTTCGTCTTGCTTTTAATGTACGTGCGATGAACCTGGTTCGCTAGGGCAAACAGAGAATCATGAACCAAGCCATGGTTCGAAGAATCCAGTCTGCCAGAATATTATACTAAATTAATTTTGATTTATTAATCTAGATTCTAGAATATCACACCCAGACATTAGTTTGTTAGGCTGGCTGGGTTTCTATATTTTTTTTGCTTTGGAAATGATGTTTCCCTTCCTGAATCACATTAATGCGATCCATGTTTTTCCAAAGTGTTACGTAATCAAACAACAACAACAACAGCAATATTAATAATAGAATAAATATTAAAATCAATAATGATAATAATAATAATAATAATGGGCTTTAATGAGTGACAGCTACTCAGCTACGATCCGGGGGCCCCCTTTCCTTTTCCGCTCATAGAATCTGTTCAAAGGGATCATCGAGTGAGAGCGGTGGCAGCAGTAGCAGCAGTAGGGGTTCCTGTTTAAGCCATTTGAACCATTTCGACCCTGTCAGCCTCTATAAAACGATAAATATTGCCAAAATATTTCCCAAATATTATAATAATAATAATAATGATGATAATGATGATGGCGATATCGCAATGATGATGATGAGGATGATTATAATAATAATGATAATAATAATAATAATAATAATAATTTTATAATGATCCAGTTTTGTCCGGTAATCCTCTACGGGAATTCCCGGCGCCCGATGAGAATCCTCGGGAATTAGATGCAGATAATGATGTAGATCAATAAACTTTCTGTTCTTTTTTTTTTGGTATTTTGTTGGCACGGCGGTCGACAAAACCAGAAAAAAATGAAAAAAAAATTCTGGACCAGAATCTATTATATCATCATCATCATCATCACAGAGGGCGTTAACATGGATGCGCGAGCGCGCCGGGTCTCTCTCTCTGGTTTGATGGTTTTGAAAATATGGAATAATGATTCTCTCATTAAAAGATTATGGATGGTACTAAGTGCTCTATTTATCGATCAAACTGTGGTGGGAAACAAAATTTTCAAGCCGATTTCATGTAAGAAATGTAACGGGCCCGATTTGAGAGCTAGCTGTTCGAGTGCACCGACCGCGATATGAAACATGGTTCAACATCGGTCGGTTTGACGTAGCCCAGATGGGCGTTACCACCATTATGATGGTTGACAGGAAATGGCTTGAATCATCATCTGCAGAAGAGAGGCAGAAGAGCATCCAAAAACAAATAGATACCGAAAAAAAAATCAAAGAGGATTCTCCGTTTTGGCAAGGGCGAAACTGGCCAAGATCCTTCAACCGAATATTGTTTGGTGGGCGGGCTCCACGAAAGGCGTCAAAATACGTCGACAACATTATCATCAAAGCCATTAATTATTCAAACTTTTATTTTCATAAACACACCACTAGTATATGGTGGTGGATAAGAGATTTTGTTTTGGGGTGGCTTTTGTTTCTGGATTATATTTATCAAAAAAAGAGAGAGATAGGTGCATTGAAGGGAGAAATGTAGCGAAAAATGTAGCGCAAACTAAAAAAAGGGCGAAAGAAGCGGAAGAGGGTAGAAACAGGATCGAACGGATCCAGCAAGCAAGCAAGCAAACAAACAAACGGACCAGAGAAAAAGTAGGAGGAGAAGAAAAAGGAGATAAACACATACCGTGACACCAATGAAATCAGTTTCATTTAATGCTTCACGAAACATTTGTGCCCAAAATGGATCACGATACTGGAAATCTTCAATGGTCAATGGTGAATTCATCATGCGTAGTTTTTTTTCAACAGATTGTATTGCCAATGCAATGGTCCAAATACCATCATATGCATAGCCATGGAAACGGCTATATTCTTTCAAACGAAGACGATCATATTCACTTTTGTACAATGATGTTTCCTACCATTGTGTTTGTACCAAAATAAATCAATCAGATCCAAGATCAATCAATTGAATCAATTGAATTTGAAGAGCGAGAAATTGAAAAATTTTTCAATAATACACTTACAAAACCATAATAAGTTTTAGTATTTTTGCTCAATGGTAAAACATCGGTAGATATGTAACCGTTGATTGCTTCCAACAATTGTTCCTCATTGCAACCAATCAATTCGGATTCTTCATCGCTCAATTCCCACCAATTCTCTTCGTATATACCGGTTATGATCCATTGATATCGTCTACCGTAGATTCCTTCTTTGTAAGCCTACCAGGAGCAGAAGCATCATGATCAAGAAATGAAAACAATGATATAAGAAGAATACAGAAAAATACAAATAATAATGATGCAACCAAAGAAGAAGAATATCTCGGGACACAGAATACACAATAAGTTCCAGCAATAATGAGGTTTCGTGTCTGTCTGGTCGGTAAAAAAATCCCAAAATGTCAAAAACGTGTGTGAAACGACGGTCTTCGGTTCAAATGTGTAGATGAATGTGGCGATGTGTTATCCTATAATAACCAAAACGAATATATATCCTATTCTATAATAATATGAATGTTTCCGTGCTTTTTTTGGTGATATCAATGTGAAACAATCCAATCAATTGGTCCCTGGTCAATCGACCAACCAACCAAGCAAACAACCAATATATTGGCTGCAGCCACACAAATGACCATGGCCAAACGACTATGAATCCGACTTGGATCATTTATTATTATTCTGTCCCATTCTATCCTTAATGACCGAATTGGGGCCACGATAATGTCACACATAATGTGACACATATATTCTGGATCCAAGAATCCGTAATAATAATAATAATAATCATCATCATCATCATTGTTATTAATTTTGTTCTTAATTGTGCGTGGGTGTGGATGTGGATGCATATTGTATATAATTGAATTTAACTTGTTAATATAATTATTTCCTGGGTTCCTAGGCAAGGTTCTTAGGTTCCTAGTTCCGGAAAGACCGAGAAATGCTACCCCCTGGTTGAGCGGCGAACGTCGTCGATTGTCGAAATTCATTCGTTCGTTCAATGTTGGTAATGCACCGAATGCGCTGCTGCTTTCGCTGTATCGCTGTATCACTGTTGCAGCTTCTACTGCTGCGACTGCTGCTGTTGCTCTTATTGGTATCTTTGTTTCTCTTGTTGCACTATCAATGCACTGCGCGAAAGTATGCGCGGCTGTGTTAGGCCAGCCTACCAATGGTGTTTGGTGTTGGTCATAATGTGTATCTCTGTGTGCGCGTCTGCATTCATCATTGGTTTACGCGTTCTTTGTTGCCTATGTGCCTGCCCCTCTATCGTTTTTTCGCTCTCGTTCTCGTTCTCTGCCTGGCTGTGTGTCTGTCGTGTGGCTGTCTCTCTTTTTCTCTATTGTCTTGTCTTGTCTTGGTTGGTCGTACTTTCCCTGCCCTTTATTTTTGTCTGTTTGTTTGTTCGCTTGTTTCTCTCTCAGCACTCTCAACGCACACAGCCTGTGTGTGTGTGCACTGGGCAGACTATAAGAATAGGCGTGGTAATCAACACAAGGCAGCAAAACACAAGGCAGAAACAGAAGCAGAAACAGAAATAATAATAATAATGATGATTATAATAATATAATCTTCTTATACACGCACACAAACACACACACTTACTTGACAAAATATTTTTCTTCCATATTCTTCGCCAAAGTTTCCCACTATAATTCGAACATCTTTAGCCTTTATGGGTGTGGTTGTGTATGGTGGGCGTGTTTGGAAAGAGAGGAAAAAGGATGAGAATTAGACAAAATAATAATAATACGAAGAAGAATTAAGAATTTGAGCAAGGGTACAAGCCGAACGAACGAACGAACAGAGAAAAAAGAATTCCGGATTCCGGATTTAAGCTTCTTTGAACATGTTTTACCGACTTACTTTAAGATTTTGCAAATACATCTCTGGCTTTAATTCATCAGCGATGCTTTGCGAAGCAACAATCTCGATTTCAGCATTATCCAAATCTGTCAGCAACTTGCTATGAGGCTTCATGTTCCCGGATGTTGTTGTTCGGATGTTGGATGGTGGATTCCACAAATAAAGTAGAGAGAAAAATATTAAGCAAAAAGAATTAAACTCCATAAGCTTGACGATGTTGGAAACAGGAATTTCCATGGCCAACACACACACACACCATGAACATCACAATCATCAAACATCTTTTGCATGTTTGTAAGCGTACTATTTCAAATGAGCTTTTTTCCCGGGAATCTCCTCGTGTTCCTAAGTTGGAATTCAAATCAAACTCGGTCGGGTATGAATGCAGAATTGAGATATCATTCAATCAGTGTTCAAGAATTCTAACAGAGAATCTAACATTTTGTTGTTTATTGAGCTGCAATCACTCCCAGCCATTCTGGGCGCCATTCTTTGATTCTTTTCAACAACAGCCAACAACAGCCAACAACAACAATCGAATACCAAGTTCGATGATAATAATTCAATTCAATTTCCATTCAATTGGATCCTACACGCCCATAATTCGAATGTTTTCCTCAGAAGGTGGGCGTATACGATTATCATCATCATCATTATTACTATTATTTTGTAGTATATTATTATTATTATTATTATTATTATCACAAGATCATCATCATTACTTTTAAACTATTAAGGCGCATTCCCCGATTCCATCCCGCCTATTTTTTTTGGTTTGGGACCCTCCCCCTCTTATCCACTCCCACACACTCTCTATTCATTCATTCATTCATTCATTGATTCTAGTCATCGAATCGTAGTCTTTTTCTGGTAATTTCATTCAATCTGGGCAGACTATTTTGTTGAATTTTTTCATTCATTTTCGTTCGTTCATTTCTGGCTAACGAAAATGTAAGATTCTTTGAATTCTGAGCTCTGTTCCTGAATCAAGAATCAAGAATTCAATATCATTTCATTTCACATGGGCGTAAGTGTTGTGCTGGTGGAGAATATTATTTTCAATCAAGTTCACCAACACCGACGCCCACCTCGAACGCATTTTCATCAACCCCCAGGTGTGCCAGTGGGTGTTTCGACCATTTGCGTGCTTGCGCTGCGTGTTTTTTTTTTATTCTTGTTCTATGTGGATGTGGATCATCATCCGAATAGGATCAATTTATTTGGAATCCATGCTAGGATTCTGGCGTCGTTGTTCTGGTTCGGTTTAGTATAGTTTATCATTCATGGAATTCTCAGAAATTATCATAAACGTATTTTAATAATAAGACGATTAAATTAAATTGAATGAAATTGGAAAAACCGGAACGCAAAAATTTTATTCGTTTTGGAAAACATTCTCCGAAACGTGCTTCAATAATTTTCCTGCTGCTTTGGCCGATTCCCATAAATATAGTTTTTTTATTATCATCATCATCAGCAAAAGAGTCGAATAGTTGAATAGTTGTTCACGATGATTCCAAATCTGGATCCAAGACCAAGAACAGGCCAAAATCCATTTTAGTCAGTCTGGAATCTGGGTGCAAAGATTTCCAATGGATCCAATTCACGGTGGAAACCCGGTGAATTATTGATGATGAAAACGGAAATTATGGCCATAATCAATGGTAGTGGGCGTGTGTGTGCATGTGATGCTATGTAAGCGTAAGTGAGTGAGTGTGTGTGTGTGTGTGTGTGTGTGTGTGTGTGTGTGTGTGTGTGTCTATGTTTTCTTTGTTCCGGTTTGAAACAAACTAGCAACTAGCCGTGTTTTGGCCGAAAAACACCTTGGCCAAAAATGGCCTAATGTTTGTTAATTATTGAAGAATGTATCGCTGTTATTATATAATATGAACACGAAGAAGAAGAAGAAGGAGAAAATATCCCGGCATGTCTTCTCCAGGTTCAATTTCCGATTCCCTCAAGGTTTTTATTGCAATGGATTTCATACATAATAAATGAATCTCCATTCAAGATCGAGATTGGCCCAAGACCAATACTGCCAGACCAATGCCAGCACGGTGAGCGCGAAATCTGAAGTTTGAAGTCATCCAGGAGCGGTTTTTTCCAAGGATCCGAAGGAATCCAAAGGGGACAATTGACAACAGCAGCACAAATATATTCTAGGGCTTCTAGGGGGTTCTAGGGCTTTTCTGGTTCATTGAGAAACACGCTGCTTTTTCTGGAATTCCATAATTTATTTGATAGCCATCTTCAATGATCAAATCAAATCTCGCTTGACGAACCATGCAAATATCGAAGCAATCAAAGCAATAAGATTTCGTTTTTTTTTGCCAAAAATCGTTCAGATCAATGTGGAATATTTTTTGAAAAACGGTAACAGTAACGGTAACGGAAAAACCATGGTACTGGGCAATGGTGGAATTTCCAACAAACATCGCGCGGCGAAAAAAATAAAAATGCTATTAAAAGTTTCGAAATTGGAAAGAATTTTCATCATCATCATCATCATCATCATCCCGATGCCAATATAATCAATGTTATAGGTTGGTTGGTTGTGGTTGGGATCAGAATCCATCAATTTCTCTCTCCCCTCTCTGGATCTCACTCCCACTCTCACTCTCTCTCTCTCTCTCTCTCGTTTCTTCTTATTGATCGTCATTTGTTTGGTGCATCGCCTTGCACCGAGTTATTGTGCGCCGCTATAAATTGGGTCATTAGTGTGTTTTTTTTCTTCTTCCGCTTCTTCCTATTTTCTCCATCTTGGAACATACATTAGATTCTTGTTCTACTTTTCTTCAATGAACTTTCAATGCCACTCCCCACATCCTACCACACCCAATCATACCAATACACATATACATTTGATGGCATCATCATTTGAGGAGGTTGTTGTTGTTGATGTTGATGATGATGGTGGCCGATGATGATGATGATGCTCCAGCAGAAAATGGTACAACAAGACTTAAAACAACCAAGGCTAATTTATCACGTATCCCCAGAACAGTCAGAAGAAACTAAAAATCTAAGAAACATGGTCCAACAGAATTCACTGGTGCACTGAATTCTGGTGAAGAGAAAATGATTTTGGATTTTTTTTTGTTTTGTTTTGTGTGTTTGCCATCATTGTTTTTTCTCTTTTCTGTTTCGGCTTCGGCTTTTCCAGTTGAATTACGTTTTTTTGAATCGCGCGCGAACCACCGTTGCATTTCTGCCCGAAAATTCGATAAGAAACGAAACGAAACGGAGGCAAATTTTCGAGAAAGGGCAAACGACCACGACCACGAGAAGGAGAATACAACAACAAACACCAACGGAATAGCCGAAGAATAATAATAATATGAAAAAAAATCAAACCAAGTCTTTCAAGTTTTAATTACATTTGGGTTTGATTTGTGTTCCCGGAATGAGAGAGCGAGAGAGAGAGAGAAAGAGAGGAGAAAAAAAATCCTGGCCCGTTTCGGTTATAGTTTCTGCCAGGGCTTGTCAAGTTTCCGCGGTTCAAGTTTATAGTATTCTCGTTTTGGAACACCAATTCACACAATACACACACACACACAAGCACACAAACATTTGGTTTGGCGGTTTCGGATATTTGGTTTGTGTGTCGGTCGTTCGGTTTCTCGGTATCTCTCGTTTTCTCGTCTTCGATTGGATCGATTCTTGTTCCAATAATGTCCCGAAGAACCCGGGTTTTTCGGGTTTGGATGTGGTGGTGGTGTGTTGTAAACTTTTTCTCTTCCTCGCTTGCTGTTCGCTTGCCTGCTTGCTTGCTGTGTCGGAACTCCGAACTCTGAGGCTATCATGGAACATCGCAAAGCGAAAAAAAAAGCTATTATAAGTTTTATTTCTCTGGTTTGTTTCAAACTTGATTGATGGATCAAGACAAGTTTAAGACAATTGTGTATGTGACACCATACAATCAGTGTGCTGGTGTATCCGACATCCAGGCGTATGTTCTGTGGCCGTACAGAATTCCTGATGATTCAATGAATGAATACTTGATTCAATAATCTAAAACAAACTTATATCGATTCACGATATGGATCCGATTTGTCGATCAAATTCTGACATAACCAGTCAAATCCTTCTTGGTTTCCTTCAAAGGCTTGGCGCCTCTTATTCCAATGTTCGATTCAATCGAATCCAGAATCCACATCCAGAATATTGATATTGATAGGGCTACAGAGAATGAAGCCGGAGCTTGATTCAAGCTAATCACCGGGCTTTGGTTTCAATGCCAACCGGGCCAAATTAGTGATTGAATCCCGCATAGGGATATAATGATTCGGGCTGCAATCTTGGTAATCCGGCGGTTCTTAGCTTAGCTTAGCCTGGTTGCTCACAAACATAACCGAAAGAATCAAAATCAAGAATGATGATGATGATGATGATGATGGCTCGGTTGGTGATCTTGAGGAACAAATCAATCCGATCCAAAATAACGGCAATAATTATTATGTATGTATGTATGTATGTGCGTATGTTTGCGCCTGGATTCGAAATTATTCCGAAGTGTATTCTTTATTATTATCATTATTATTATTATTATTGTTATTATTATTCTTTTAAATTAACTTTTGGCTGGATGATTTCATCGAATCATTCGCTTTTCATGCCAAGACTTGCATTCTTTGTCTTTGTCTCAAGGGATCCGACGAAGAAGACACGAGACAAGAATGAGAAAAATCAAAAGAAAGAAAAGAAGAAACAAAATAGAAGCACACCACCATCACCACCATCATCAACCAGAAGGGACAAAACATTAACATTAAAAGCTAACATCTCAATTCAATCAAAATAATTGGACTTTTTCCCGGGCCGTTAGATTTGTTTTCGGCTTTTCTTTCTCTCGCTCTCTTTGCGCCAATCTTTCAGAACAAAGTCCATCTGGTTGTCGGACTGTCTTCTTGTCTCTCTCGTTTTCTCTCTCTCTCTCTCTCTTTTCGGTGATGGCCGATCAACGACATCGACGATAAAAGCACAAGGACAAGTGTATGTTTGTGGGTGTGTGGGCGTGTGATGCAGATTTAGTCTTCGAAGAGAGGAAGAATAATCTTTCGTGTCGAACCAAGAATCGAATCGAGCTTTGATTATGATTACCATCGATGATGGTGATGATCATAATTAAGATCTAATAATGAATTTTATTCCGAAATTATCATTAATGTTATTACTATTATTATTATTATTATTATCATCATGAAGCAGTATTCTCATTCTGATTTTGTATTCGCCAATAATTGACCAATAAGAGCTAGGGAAAAATCATTCTGGACCTCGCCCATGAAATGTCAATCATAATCATCATCTTCGTGGTCTAAATAATATCTAGATTCTGTTCATGAATCTGGACCCGGAATTCCAAATAATAATAATAATAATAATAATAATAATAATCAATTATTTATGTTGCTGCGACTAGGGAAAAAAAGGTACCGCCCCAATTCCACGCCTACACCAGGCAGAGAGAGGCTTGCTATTGGATATCGATTTATCCAATCAGAGAGCTGCATGGAACAACCATGGAAAAAAGCTGAAGCTGAAGCTGAAGCTGAAGTTGAAGATCAAAGTTTGGGATGAGTTTATATCATCTGGTTTCGGGTCTGATCCTCAAGTCAATATCAATCGCCGCTTTTGGAACATGAAACGAGAGTTTCATTTTGATTGGTTTGGCACTTTTTTTTTCTGGATTTTACTTCGGCAACAAAAAAAAACAAAACTCCATGAAATAAGTGATTGGAAGAAAGAAACATGAAATTCGATCCTTTCCCGGGATATCTGGGATGGGATTTTGTCTCCGGGTGGTGTGTTCCGCCCTGAAATTTCGATTTGAACCACGCCGAAAAGGCAGAACTACAGAGAACAAGAGCGAAAGTTTTGGGATATAATTCATGCCTACTTAGCCTTTCGCTGTGCTTTTGTGCTTCTTTTTCATCGAAAAATGAGATGGTTATTTCCATGATTAATGAGATTCAACCGAGAAATGATAGAAAAGATAAACTGGATTTAGTTGAAACAAAAATGGTCATATCTTCATGGTGCCCACACGATATGCTCAGTATATAGCCACCAAGTATAAATAATATTTTTGGGCTTTGTCCGGTCGGTCGGCTGTGCGGGACAAAACCCTAGTGAAAAACTTATTGCTGCAAATCGGGCCAAAATAACCGGATCGGCCATATTTCATTCTTTTTCCTTGGTATTCCGTTGTTCCATATTAATAAAAATAATATTATAAATCAAAGTGTTCGTTCGACATTGCCGTGTATACCGCTACGGCTTTATTATATTGGATCCTAAAGGTTAACGCCCACATTTGACCACCCCCCAGTGTAAATTTATCCATTATAAATCGTTTATATATTCTCTCTCTCTCTCTCATTCTCTCTCTCTCTCGCTTTGGTTCCGGTTGTGATGTGCGCCGGATTTTCGACGCCAGACGACCACAAATCTTTGATGAGCGGCCAGAATGTTTATCTGTGCGTGTGTGTGTGTGTGTGTGCGAATGTCATATAATTTCATTATATTCCAGTATTATGGTGCAGAATAAATATGATTATGCAATCCGTATCGAGTTTTGTCAAAGAGCTTTCCCCCGGCAGCCGCCGCCGCCTCCTTCTCCTTCATTCCGAACGCCTGGATTCTTGGAACATCGTGGACGTCTATCGCATTTAAACGCATAGCATAACTCTGAATGCATAATAATCTGTTTGGATCATTGTTGTTTAGTTGGATCTTGAACGGACATTTTTTTTGGTTCGTTTTTCGTTCGTTCTCAACATCCGCCATCATCACCAAGTTATTCTGGCTATTTCATCGACGATCTTATTCTTCTCTTCTTTTTTTACTTCTTTCTCTCGCTCTCTTTATTTGGGTGTCAGTTGCTTTGGTCATCTCTTGTTGTTGTGATTGTAAATGACAACCGAGCAACAAACAAACGAACCAACGCGAATTACCCGAGTAAAAAGAGAGAGAGAGCTTTTTTCCAAGTCAGGGCCCTAGTGTACAATATACATGGGATGCAGGGATGCATCGAGACACGATCGCCAAATATCAAACACAAGCTTAAAGCTAAAACTAACAAATAATGATGATCATTCTTTTGGCTGCCGCCGCCGCTGCCGTTGCCGCCGTTGTTTTCATTATTGTTTTTTGATTCTGTTGGCCGTTGGCCGTTGTTATATTGTGCTGGAACTGTTTTTGATAATATAAATGTCCGATACACACACACACCAATATACTTTTCTCATTCTAGGATGAGATTGAGAAAGAATAACATAAAACAACAACGACAACGAACCAACGAACGACACAACAGAAGATAATGGATCTTGGACCATAAAAAAACGAAAATTCATCGCCAAGACCCTAGCGCTTTGGCGCCCACTGGAACATTGTCCAAAAACGCGAAATAAGAAGAAGACAAGGCAAAATGCAACAACAACAACAATGGCGGCGACGGCGGCCAAGAATCGATTCATCAAATAAACTGAGATTTTTATTTTTTCGGTCAATTATCAGCAAAAAATAGCAAAGCAAGACACGAGAAAAGCTGGGAGAAATGGGAGAGGCTAGGATTAAACAAAAAGAAAATTTTCCCTTTTCCCTGTTCCTGTTAAGGTGTTTGAATCTTATAAAATTTATGGTCGAGAAAAAATATTAGCTCCCTTTGAAATAATCCCTTTTGTGGATAATTTATGGTCCAGTGGAAATTTTTTTTCGCTCTTCCTTTTAAAGATTGCTTCGATGAATTGCTTTTTTTTTCGTTGTTGTTGTTCCGTTCCGTTTCCCGATTTGCTTCCGCCGTCACACTGCTAATTAATCCTTGGCGGAGAAGGACAACGCTTATAAAGTAGTGCACAATGTACACCTACGACGACATCTCTGGACAAGAGAATAGAAATACAACTTTGTCTCCTCCTTATAGTGTGTCTGGTCATCAAGTCAAATCATCACATTGGGCCAATCAGAGAGAGAAAGGGATACACCTTCTTCTACTGTTTATAGTGTGTCTCATCATCAGGCCAAATCATCACATTGGACCAATCACAGAGAGAGGCATACCCTTTTTTCTGCTGTTCATGGTGTGTCTCGTCATCAGGTCAAACCATCACAGTGGACCAATCAGAGGGGCAAACAGCTCTTATAGGCGTCAAACATGTCCAGACTTGTACTGGTTAAAGCTGATTGCTTTTCATCGGTTCTCCTCCTTACAGTGTGCCTGGTCATCAGTTCAAATTATCACTTGACCAATCAGAGAGGCAAAAAGCAGTCTTGGGCGTTTCATAAATTGATGATGGTGATAATAATTCATGTTGGCCGCTTTTGGTCCACAACTACAGCGGAAAAGGGATCTGCAGATCAATGATTCTTGATTCTTAGCTTGCCGTTTTTTTTGCTTTGTCTTATTTTTAGGCGAAAAGTTTTTCACCATTTGCAGTCTTGCCATGTAATACAAAAGATTATCAAAGAACACTCTTGGAATTATCATCATCATCATCATCATCATCATCATCAATTTCTTTCTCTGGCGTTCCCTTCAACGATAAACGATTCTTGGACTTTAACTTTTTGTTTGCATAAATGATTTAAGATGTACGCAAGCAACAAAAGCTTTCTCTTGCAAGCTAAAACCCGGAAAAGGATGGTCGAGAAATAGCTGCTAATGATAAGGTCAATAATCCATCAATTCTATTGCTTTTACACTTGGCACAAGGAAGGAGAAATTCCGACACACGCGCCCACACACACAAGAGAAGAACAAGAACACAAAAACCATTCTGAAATGATGACAATTAGCAAATATTGATACACTCAAACTCAAAACGTGGAACCATATCCTGAATGCTGTGTTGTTATGTCCGAAATCTTTGTGGCAATCATTGTTGTTTGAAACATGTTTGTTTTCGTGTTTGTTTCCGTTCCAAAAAAAAACTAATAATACAAATAAAAATAGCCCCAAGGGACTTCACAATTTTTTTCTGGCTCTCTTTTTTTAATTGTTTCAACTTAATTCTGTCTCCGCTTCCCGCGAAAAAAAGTAGCACATTTCAAACTTTGTACGCTTACAGTAGCAATAGTGTAGCAATAGCAAAATAAACCCAGCTCAAACATACATGGCAAGATAAAATCACTTGCTAAATTGCTACATCTCGCTACATTTTGTATCAAATACTGATTCGAAAACTTTCCAGTTCTGATTAGCCACGACAAGGTCAGAAAAAGTTCCCCAAAAGAAACTAGGCTGCTTAGCTATTTTGATTTGGCCGACTATTTCTACTCAAATAGGTCAAACCAGCCAAATGAATGCTTTTATTTCCTGCCCCCTGTCTGTTGTAATTGAATTAGTCCTTCTATTTCCTTTTTTCCTTTGAATTTTAAAATTGTATTTCAACAGAATTTTTGGTGGAAAAAAACGAATATACTCACCAGACTGTAGCGTGGTAAATTTTGATAAATGGTACCAACTTTGGTCCAATTAAAAAATTTCAACAATTTGACACGAGCTGTCAACATTGGCCGGAATTCGTTACACAAATTGAACGAACGAAATATTAATATTAATTTGAGCGGATTTGTCATTGAAAATAATACCCAGTATTACCTGGATTGAAAGATCCTTCACTTGGAACGATACGGAAAAAATTGGCAGTGGTGGCAGTAAATGTGTCAGCATAGGATAACTACACGCACACACACACCACAGGCAGGATAAATAACCGTTATTGTTAATTAAAACATGGACCGCAATTTTTTTTGGCTTACTTGGATTAGATGGAAAAACTTGGATGTCTTGGCAATGGGATCCGTGACCGAGGGGCATGCACCACCGAACAATATGATCTTCACCGGTTCTTCGTCCAACATTTGAAAGAATGCTTTCATTCCGTAGGCAGCATCGCACTGGATAAATGTGAACCGAAAAGAAAAAATGAATATTAATATGAATTAAGAATATTCTCTTCTCCTCGCTTTTTTAGCAGCCCTGTTTGTTTTGGTTATCACCAACGAACCAACAACACAAGCGTCAGCCATATCACCGGGCTCCAGCGATCAGAAACGGCTTGGTGTTTCTGCAGCTATTATTTGCTATTAAATGCTTTTTCATATGCTCGAGGTGCCATTTTAATTGACACATACCCACACACACACTCACACACACACAAAAAAAGCGGCCAAAAATAAGCTAGCAAGAGACGCCCGGAAACGTGGCCGATTCCCGAACCATTCAAGGGAAAACAACAGGCCCGAAAGAAAAAATAGCATCCTTGATCACCAACAACCAGACAATTTCATCCAGACCATTACCGAGCACATATCGGTTGTTTCCAATGGTTGTTTGCTTTCAACGGATTCTTTCAACTTATTCTGGTAGCGCCAAAAAAAAAGAACAACAAGAAAATGCAACCGAAGTGCATTGCGCCAAGAGGGTCTGCCAACGCAAAACTATTACCTAAGCAATAACCATAACGAGAAACGAGAGAGAGAGAGAGACGGAGAAAAAAAACAAACTTCTTGCCGGCAATCAATCAATTACATGCACGGAGAATGAGAAAGAAAATTGGTAAGAATAAGTGGAAAAGAACAAAAGCAAAAAGTTTCAAGAAGAAGCTAAACTGAAAAAAAAGAAAGAAAAAGGCAAATAATAATCTACTTGGAACTTTGGATCACAACGAAACAGGAAACGGTTGATTGGTCGGTCGGTTTTGGTTGGAAGAATTGGCTCCCAACCAAAACCGAAAACACATGCTCACAAAGGATAAGGTTGCCTTTAGAATAAAAATAAAAAGACAGAATGTATCGAATCAAGATGATGGTGGAATTGTTTGTCCTCAAATTGAAAGCCAGTCATCGAGTCCAATGCAATCGTATTAGATTTGTTTGGACATTGGACTCAATGGTTAACTTAAAACTGGAGGAAACATTGTACAAGAGATTCGACAATTCTGTTCCAACATAACGATCCAAGAAGAAGAAGAAAAAAAAAGATGATGAAACCGAGAGCAAGATGTGTCTAATGAAAAAAAAATTCGGTAGAATCCATTAGTCTGGTCTGGTCTAGGTTTGTTCCACAATGAACCTGAATGAATTCCCTCAATTTTAGACTAGGTTCCAACACGGGACAACAAGAAAGCTCCTCTCTCCGAGTACAGGAAAGGGGTTCAGAGAAAAAAGGGAGCCATAAATGGCAACCTGGTTTCTGGATTTTTTTTCTCTGAAATGAAAGAGGTCTTTGGTGCACATAGAAAAAATGGTTACACAATAATGATAAAAGCAGCGGTGTCGGCAGCGGCGGTGGCCATCATTATTTTTCATTATAAAACGCCGAAAAAAAAGTTACCCAAAGTTATTGGGCGCTAAAAGATAAGAAAAACATCGAAAAAATGGGAGCTTCTCCAGTAAGATTCTTGAAGCTCGTGAAAACCAGCAAAAGTTAGGCCGGTTGTCAGCGTTGGGGTGTGGGCGGCCTTTCTTCGCATGCATTCTTTAACGCCAAACAATGTTTCGGGTTTGGCAGATAGCTATCATCATTAGCTGTAAAGGAGCTGAAGGATGAACGTCATTTCATTTCTCGTTAAGAGTACCACCAGAATTTTGGCCACATAATACTCGGTTGAAATTAATGAATTGCCTGAATGAAAACACGAACGCGAAAAAAAATTCAAGAATCAAGCCTGCACGGGCGTCAGCCAATCGATTTAAACTGGTATTCCGGTTGCCGAGAACGACCGGGAACAAGTTTGGTGAGGTCAGAGATATTCATGAATGGAATTGCATCACAAACGGTAAGGTACCCGAAAATGATGGATTCTCGTACTCCAAGTATTGGAAACAATCGAACATTGATTTTTTCTTTCGGTGCCGAAACCAAAAAGAGCCAACCGCATAACACTTCAGAGAAACGAGAAACGGAACACAACCAAAAAGCTAGAACCAGAAGAACAAGACCAAATAATGATGGAAAACCATAATATAATAATTGGTCTTTGAGATATCGATTTTGATAATGATGTAATTGATGATGTTTTTGGCCCATGTCGGTGTTCCAGAAGTTTATTCTTCTCACTTTTGTGCCAATGATTCTTTTTGGAACAAAAACAGCGACAGCAGCAGCAGCAACAACATCCAACCAAACAACATCATCAACAAAAACGGCAACAGCAGTGGCTTTTTCTGCCATTTAGATGACAATCAAGATTCGGCGAGAATCCAAAAAGCGCGACCAACCACAACAACAACAACACAAAAAAAGTTTTCTGTCTCAATCTTTCTATTTTATTTCCAAGTTATTTTTCATTTTAGACAAAATCAAAAAATCAAAAAAAACCAACATTTTTTGTGCAACTTTCAGCTTTTTGGAACACCCTATTGGAGAGAGAGAGAGAGATGAAAAAAAAGAAACAGTGAAGAGATCGAGACAAGCTCATTGATTTTCCTGCTATGTTTCGATTCGAAACCGACCATCCAAAAGTTACAATAAAAGCGACCAAGGGTAAAAAAGAAATAGAAATTGAACCAACCAAAGAAAAAAGAGAAAGTTGTTGGAACCAAGGAGAATAGAGAGAGAATGGGGCCCATAATGAAAAGCCCATTCTTGGGAACCGGCGACAGATCAGATTTTCAATGTTCTGGGCCCAGTATGGACAAATAAATACCATAAAAAAGGCGAGCAAAAGAAAGTTGAAAAGTTCAAATCATTCTTTTGATTGCAAGCTATTTTATATATTGTGAATATAATCAATTATATTCCCTTCACTATCCTCTGAAACGGAAAATGGAACGACACTAAGATGGGCCACACTTGTGCCTTAATTTTGTTCCAATGTGTTAGTGGATGTGTGGACATCTTGGAATTGATGGAGAGAAAAAATAAGGGAAAGAATCTAATCGATTTGATAAATCAACTGAAGTGGACAATGGTCATCTTCAAGTAGTTCGCCAGAATTAAATAGATAGAAAGTCGGAGAGAGAGGAAGAGAAGCGCATTCGAAATCTAATCGTTCTTCTCAAGTTCCGTTCTTAGAGACACAGTGTCAGAATATCACCAAGAATGAATGATAGATACAGGGTGTTCTAGAATTGGTTGAAGATACCATTTGTTCAACAGTTAGTACAATTTTTCTAAATTCAAAATCACATTCGACCAATCAGAGAGAAGAATACGCCTACTCCTATTGTTTATAGTATGTCTCTTCATCAGGTCAAGTCATCACAGTGGACCAATGAGGAAGAAAAATACGCCTTCTCTTGTTTATAGTGTGTCTCGTCATCAAGTCAAATCGTAACATTCGGCCCATCAGAGAGAGTTATACACCTTCTTCTTCTGTTTATGGTGTGTCACGTCATCAGGTCAAATCATCACATTCGACCAATCACAGAGAGGAATACAGCTTTCTCTTCTGTCTATAGTGCGTCTAGTCATCAGTTCAAATCATCACACTGGACCGTTTAGAGCAGGGCTTCTCAAACTGTGGGTCGCGACCTTAAAGGGGGTCGCGTAGCAAAATTTTTCCCTACTTCTGCCATTCAAAAAAAATGGCATTTCATCACAAGGGGGTCGCGA
>JAOZJS010000850.1:0-18641 GCA_025882695.1 Amerodectes protonotaria
CTTTGGATCCAGAATAAGCTAAGGATAAGGAAAACACAAAAATAGCACAAGAATCATTCATCTTTATGCCAAGTGTCAGCAGCAGCGGCAGCAATGCAAGAAGCCTTGGTATTCGCTAATTCTACTACATACAGACAGAACCTGAATATCGAATCACAGACGACACAGCTCGAACAAGAAGGAAACGACGACGAAGACGAAGAAGACGACGATGGGAACAAATTTTTTTTAATTAGTGCACACACACACACACAAAAACAAGAATAAGAACAACAACAACAAAAATAAAAGCTGTCTGCCTAGGTTTTTTTTGTTAATTTTTTTGTTAGTTTTTCATTCACCATTCCCCGTTTATCCTACCTAAGCCACAAAATTCGAAAGAAAATAAAAAATTTAAAATTAATCAAAAAAAATCAAAAAGAAAAGAACGGCCATTACCACTGCCATCATCATGATGCGCATGCGCGCAAACCGGTGTTTTGATTGGCTGGAACACAGGGGTGAGCGCAACCCGCCGCCCGCCCACCAAGCACTTCTAAACAAGAGACAAAGCGCTATTCCTCCCTCTGATTGGTCCAGTGGCGATGACTCGACCTGATGACGAGACACGCTGTAAACAGTAGAAGAGGAGGGAGAGGTACTGTTTCTGCTATCCTGTTCAAATCGTATCACACCGCCAACATCTGTCTTTTGTTTTTGATCAACTGTTGCTGCGTGTGGCTGTTTCATCTTTCCCCTGTTTTTTGCTCCTCCTCCTTTTTCTGAGGAAGACCAAGCAATGTGCGTGGGGTGTGCGGGGAGAATGTATTGTAATGGAAGCGCGCCAAGAAAGGAAGGAAGAAAGTGTTTAAAAGAAATAACCTTGAAAACTAAAACTAATCCACCAACAAGTCGTTGTTTCTCTCATTCTTGTAGAAAATGCATGAAACAACAACAAAGACATGGCAATAAATTTTCAAAAAAATTAACCAAAAAAAAAATAAATTAACTCTAGCATGCTGCCTCTACTCTCATCAGAATAATAATAATTGAAATATGTGAAAAAAAAATGTGAAAAAACACAAAAGGATTTCACGTGTGTGTGTGTGCGTGTGTTTGCGCATAACCAAATTAGAATTTGTTTGTGGTGTTTGAACAGGCTGGCCGAAAAATGAAACTTGTTGAAAAACTGAAAAATGAAATTATTAAAGAGAACGGAAATAATACCAACACACAGGCTACACAGACAACACACACGCATGGGTTTTGATAATTATGGACATTATAATCCATTATTCCAACGCTTGCATGGCAGTGATGGTGTTGGATTAATAATTTTAGGCATAAACATGAAATTTTCCATCAAATTTCAATGTTACCTGCGGTGCTTAAATGTTGTCACACCTACACCATACACGCACACACACACACACGCATAGCGCTAATCTTCAAATTGATGAAACGGACAATTTCCATTTGAAAAAAGAGAGAGAAAGAATTTTGTTTTGTGAAATTTTTTTCAGCCAAAAAAAATTTCACTCGCCATCACCTTGCCTCGATTTACAACAGCGCCAATGTCCAAATGTATGGAGCCGTTTCGTTGTTCGGTTGTTGTCCACAGTCCGAGTTGAAACTGAACGCGAAAAAAATTTTTTTTTTATTTTTTATTTTTGTTCATTTAATTGATTCGGTTTGATTTGGATTGAAATCCATTTCAAGGATTATGGCGTGAATTCGCCCGAAAGGCACTATGGCAGCAGAGCTTGTGTGTGCGAGTTGTAAGTCGCTCCCCGAAAAAAAACATCTAATAAATAATAATGGATTTTCAAGAATGGTCAAACAAGCACTGATTGTGAATGATTGTGAATAAAATCAAATCGATTTTTTTCAGTCGATTTGTTTCAACAAGTTCCAGGAAATTATCATTCATTCCAGATTGAGATTCGATATATACAAAGAACACATTTTCAAAAATGAAATGAACATTTCAAGGACAATTTTGGGATTTCATTTTTTCACTTGTCCACTAGATAAAAAATTCCACAATAAATCAAAAAGCTGGAGAGAGAGAGAGAGAGAGTGTATGCCAAAAATAGTGACAAACAAATCCAATAAGTGGTCTGTGACATTCAATTGTTGTTACAATTACGACAAAGTCACACACAGGATACAACAGGCTGGCTCGCTTGCACATACAAAGCCGAACATCTATCATCCATCTCCCGGGTAAATTCTTCAACGCCCTGCGTGTTGCTCAATGTTGCTCAATCATTTTGTGTTTTAAAATCTGTAAAAAAAACGATTTTAAAATGAATTCAAAAACACGACCAAATCTGGCACTGTCAAACACACACACATGCAGGAGGATAATGTCAAACTTTGATTTCATTTTTCATTTTTATCCTTTTTTTTTTGCTTTCTGTTCCGTTGTCAGGTGCGTTTTTCATTTTTTCGTTTTTCGTTTTTTTTTCTTCAAAGCTATTCACAATCCGAACATGGCAAGAACCTCATTATTAACATTAGACACACTGTGATGGTGAATTTTCACAGACAAACATGATTGAAATTTTTTTTTCGGTCTGTGTGTGTGTTCAGGATTGAAACAATGATCAATTTATAATTAGTGAGAGAGAGAGAGAAGACAAAAAAAAATTATTTTGCAACCGAAAAAACGAAAACGAACATTGATTAATTCCGTTTCTCCTACACCCAAGCCCTGAATTGATTGCTGATTCTGTGTGTGTGTGTGTGGTTCGATCTGAGCATCGGTCATTTAACTTTCCCGGGCCAAAATTGGCCTTCGACAACAGGAGCATAGATGATGATGATGATGATGGGTGAGATCGGGAATCCAAGCCAACAACAACAACAGCAATGGAAAAAAAATTGTGCATTGTTTTCTCCGAAATATGTGCTTGCTTGGCCATATACATTTTTTTTTTAATTTAACAATTAACCTTTTGGGCATTATTTGTTTGTTTAACATACAACAGGTGTGTGTGTGTGCGTGTAAGCGCTTTAGAAACAACAGCAAAAAAAATTGGCGAGAGAGAGAGAAGTAGAGCTACCAACTACTACTATAGTTTGATGAGATGAGGCTTGGGATCGGGATGCTCGACTTTTCCAAAACACAATCATTATAACCATCATCATCATCATAATAATAATGATTTCAATACAATTAAAAATTTGATGTTAATAAGCGAGCAAGCTTTGGCCATACCTGCTCTGAATGAATATTTATTTAGCGGGATATCAGTTTGATATCACACACACACACAAAAAAAAATCCACATAGACAAGGAGAACTTGTTTGAAAATCGTATCACGTATTTTTTTTAGTTTAGTTTAGTTTAGTTTAGTTCATTTTGTGTAAGTGTGTATTTGAACTCGATCTATCTTTTTTTCATCCCGGGATTATCCTTCCAGAAACAAAAGGTGTAACACTAGCACTAGGCTTGTTGTACCAAGCAACAAGAACAATGTTGAAATCAGCTAAAAGCTTAAAGCTTTTTCAAGCAACAAAAAATATGGATTTTGTTGGGCATTGTTCTAGTTAGTTCAGGTTGTAGGACAGGTTGTGATTTTTTAATTTTAATTTTATATTTTTTAATGAAAACAAAAATTAATGTTTGCACGGTTTTCGTTGTTCTTGGTTGGTTAATCGTTATTCAGTTTGGGTTGCATCACATAAATTATCCGATCATGGCAGCAGCCGCACATGATTCTTGGTGATTCAGGTCAATGAATCCTGAGGACAAAACACCGACAGTTCAACCTTACGATGGTTTTACACTGGCCAGGATAGTTCATCCGATCCGATCTAAGTGCTTGACAATTTTAAAACACGGTTTTTAGACTTTAAATATTTAAAAATTTTTTCAAAATTTACAACGCCTTCTAGACAACCAGTCGTCTATAAAAATTGCTGACTAAAACGCTTCGCTCGATTTGATTGGTTCTGAACCCGTAACAGAAACAATGTATTGAACAAAAGAGGAGGTGACTATAAGATGACTATAATGAACAGAAGGGACGAAACGAACAACGATTGGTCGATTTTCCATTACTCTTGGGCATAGTGTTCTCTTAGTCATTTTACTAGAAATCAACTCATTCAGTGCATTGAGTTGGGATGGAGGATGGTCGTTATAAAGGTGACCAAGACAATCGTCTCCAGCCTGTGCAGAGGATGGCGCTAATAGAAAAAATTAATAAAAACATTTATAGACACCGGAACAGGAATCTGAGAATGAGAAATCTGAAAAAAATCGCTTGATCATTGCGTCAAATGTATTTTGTTTCAATAATTCTACAAATAAATAAATAAAAATTTATTGTGTTTCCACTGAAATCATTATTATTATCATTGCAAAACCGGAGAGAGAGAAAAAGAAAAAAAATGTAAATTTCGGTATTGTTTTACAAACAACCAACCAAATGCACGATCTTGTCGTGATTGGTTTGTGAATCACACCATCCAACCAGAATTAGATTGATGAAGGAATCCTTAGGCAAAACTAGCATTGTCATAATCGGACAAGCACAACCGAACAAGAACAACAACGACGACGACGATGATGATGGTGATATTTATAAATGAATGAATATATTGCATATTGATTGAATATGCCCGAACTCGAAGCCAACACACAGCCCAGTTTTGTTTTACACTGGAAAAATCCGCTTGAAACAAAAAATATAAATTCAATTGAATTTAAATTGTAAATGAATTCTCTAGCTCAACTATCTGTCCGTCCAACCATGATGATGCTTTATTCTCCCTGTTTCCCCATATTATCCCTTCACAACCACTTCGGATAAAAATGATGGCTTTCATCGGTTGAGTTCAACAACAACAATAACAACAACACAAACGATACGGCACGATATGTACAGAATGACATATCATTGGATTATACACACACACAACCTGGGTGTTTTGTTTCAATGGTTGATCGATCCGTGAAAGGCGAAAAACCAGCTGGATATATACCGAACAAAAAAAATATATAAAAAAATATTGAATTGCCTGAATCAATGAGAATGGATTGGATTGGATGATGATGGCGCCAAAAAAAATGTAGAGGAGGAGGAGGAGCCAAGAGAAGGCTGAAATTGATGATAAACCCCACGTTCCATCCCTCCTCTATTTCCTATTCACTAACTCGAAAATGGAAGCTAAAAATGGCCATTTCGACCTTTTTTTCCAAAGATACTTGGATTAGATTGGAGTGTGTATTGATATTTTTGTTGTTGTTGCTGTTGTGGTGCTTCAACCTTCAATATTTTGTTATCGAAAAGGGCTTTTTTCTAGGTGATTATTTCCGAAAATGGTGGACACCACAAAGTTCAGTGGACACCTGTAAGCACAGCCACAGCCAATCATCGAATGAATAAAATTTTAAAGGGAAATTGCAATGATGATGATTATTTTCATAATTACAATTTTGAATTTCAAACATTAACAAAAAACAAAAAACAAAAAAACAAAACGAAAACAGACACAGCTAGACAGAAATAAAAAATCAAAATCAAAGCCCACAAAATAAGAAATCAAATCGTTTCGGAATCTTTTCCCCGTTGATTCTCACGCATACACTTATGCATCCAAGCATTTATAAAACTATTAGCCAGGTAATGGATCATTTAGGATTTTTGTTGTTGTTGTCGTTGTTGCTGTTTGCTTTGAAACTTTTTTTTGCTTTTTCGCTTATATCCTTCCTACTATTTCTTGCTATCCACCACCAATGATAAAGACATTAAATATTCTAAATTGAAAAATTAACTACCAACTGCCAATGGTGATGATGAAGCCATCGGTGCTATCAACCGGACTTTACAGAATGAGACAGAACAAATTTGGATTGTAAAAACTTGAATTAAATAAGAAAAAAAATGATTTTTTTTGAAATGTAAAAATCCTGCAAGCCATCTTCTTCTTCTTCTTGTTACATCATCATTATCATTATGCCCAAGAAATTCGAGTGGAAAGCGAAAAAAAAGAGGAAAACAAAAGATAACCTCTTTTATATCCGGTCAACCAACAAGTTCAACAAACACATTCACACACACACACACACAGGTAAGCGACCAATTGAAAAAGGTTTTCAAGGTGCATTCGTATGGCGCGATATGGACGACATCAATATGATGTGGATGATGAAGGAAATCATATTGGCCATGTTTCTTTTATTTTCGGTTATTTTAGTTTTTTTTGGGAGCTTTCATCATAAGAAGCTGTTGGAAATGGCAAACAGACATCAAGAAAAGAGATCAAAACCGCGTTGAAAGCTGATGAAGTTTTTCCATAATTTTCAGAATTAGGTTTGAAGTCAAGAAGATCGATATCGACTAACGCCAACACTGGCCAAGGCAACGGAGGAAGAAAAATTAGCAGCAACAAAAAGACAAGAAAAACAACAAGAAAATGCCAGACAAAAAAAAAGGTCTTGAAAACCAAAGAGATGGTTTTCGATGGTTTTGATATCTTCGAGATTTTGAATGGATGAATAGAGAAGAATAGAGAGAACATCGTAGAAGAAGAAATAGCCAGACTAGAGGAATCATCATTAATAATAAATGCAATTTTTCGTCAATCGTATTTCGTTTATCGGCCCGCTGGTTGTGTGCGTGTGTCTTCACCTGACCATCTCCGAAATCTGACCATCATCTGGAAAAAAAGCCAAGCTCGTGCCAAGACATGCGGTGATATCATACAAACCTAAACATAAACGGTCATGTGGCAAAGATCACTCCCTTTAATCCATCTGCTTCTTTCTCCCGCTAGCTCTCTCTTGCTCTTTTCACCAAGACAGGACATGCGAACATCGGACCGAGCGTTTATTTTGACCACAAATCGAAATGAAACGTTTATTTATTATGACACTTTGGCGGTAATATTTTCCAACCAAAATGAATGCCTGCTCGCTCTCTCTCTGCCCCTCTCTTTCTTTCATCGGCCTGTGGATGTGATTGACTTATTTTAATTTGAAATCGACCCAGGACAGGTTTCTTATGTAATATTTTTATTTTCAAAAAACAAAAATAACAAAAAAAAAACAAACGTTGATCACGAATGTGGAGGAAAAGAAATCGCAAGCTAGGCTACACAACAACACAGAACAAAGGTGAAAATCTTTTCTGTTTCAAACATCATCCTCCAGAAAAGGAACGGAATGAAAGGTGAAAAAAAATTAATGAACTTATCACCAAACACACAACTAAACGAAACGAAACAAAAAAAACAAAAACGAAACCACTATCGAATGATGATGATCTCAATCACCTATGTAAGAATCGTTTTTCTCAAAAAGTGTCTGTGATCATCGGCCTGCGAAAACCATGTGTTTTGAATGATAAATGATATTCAATAAATTAAAGCATTCTCGCCACACAAACAAAACAAAAAAATTCGAAGTTAAAGTAAAAGGTGGCGAAAATTTGATGAACTTTTATATTCGAATATAATATCACCTCGCTCTAGCCATCGCGCTTTTTGTATGATTTATATAAATATTTGAGATATTTGAAAATCGAGAATTGGCGCGCGCGCTTCCTCATTTCATCGAGGATTTCCTCTGGACGTGAACGAGGCTTTCATATTTTTGAAGAGAGCTTAGGTCATTTTTCATAACAAGATCAAGTCGATATGATGTGTGAGAATCCAACACCGTTCACCTGTGTGCGTGTGTATGTGTGTGTGTTACAATAAAAAATTAGCGTACACTTTTGCGGGCAATCATTCACAATTTCAACAGGTATCATCATCATCATCACATCGACCCTCTTCTGGAAGATTTATAAACTCTGAACCTCTGAAAATAATAATAATAATAATAATAATTGTTTTTCACTGAACGCTCTGAGCTCAGGTAAGCAGATTATATAATAATTCAATCGAGAGAGAAACAAATTTAGGATCAACCCTTTTATTTGCTGGGCCGGTATAACCAAAATAAAAGATTGTTGGAAAATAACAATGTGACAGGCTAGAAAATTATTTACAAAATAGAAACGAAAAATCCAGATTTATAAACCCCAAACGACAGGAAGAACGGCGAATATAAATCTCGATCATTTCAACAACTTCTAACCAAGTTAACTAATTTAGTTCAAGTAAAAGTTTAGCTCGTCTTTGTTTCTCCGGTGCTCAAACACACCAAGGTCAAAATTGGAGTCTAATTTTGTTTTTTTTTTGTTCAACAAAGTTGAAGACGAAGAACAAGAAGAAGAAAACAGTCCAACTTTGAAAAACTAAACTAAAAATAAATAAAAAAAAAGCCTAATTGAAAAAGATTTATTATCACACAAACACAAACACACAAGGATTACAGAACGACGAGAGACATAAAGGTTATGCAATATATTTCAATAGTAACATTTTTTTCGCGCTTAAGATGATTTTTCAACCAATCCCTCTCTCGCTCTCGCTCTCTCTTCCTATTTGCTACAAAATGACAACAGGCAGCCCATTTGAAAAAAAAATAGATGAAATGCTCATGGGTGACAAGTACAGCAGAACACACAAGCGACAAGCGAAGACAAGCGAACTGTGTCCAGTGGTAATATTTTATTATTTTATAGGAGGGGAAAGCTGTCGCCAGCCTCTCCCTTTCTCTCTCACTCACTCAATTAAAAGAGTATTGTGCTGGGCGGATCCGGGCTGCTTGAGAATCACATTTTAGGGGAAATTTTTTTTGTGTTGTTGTTCATGTGTTTTCAGGAAAATTTACTTTTTTTTCAATTTTTCCGACTCTCTTCTGGTTGGTTGGCTGCAACATATTGTCTTATGCAACAACAGCGACAACGACAGCAACCAATCAGATTTAATGATTTGAAATGAATTTCAGTAAATTGGATTTTCAGTTTCAGAGAAAATTTTACATTTTTTCTTGCTTTCTTTATAACAACCGATCCAATTAGAACACCCTCGATTAGCAGCAAAGTAGAAACAAAAGCTTAGAGTGTCAATTTGGTTAACGAGTTTAGACAATTAGAGGATATAATAAAGAGGATCAGCCAGGTAAAAGATATGTCACCTGACTGACTGATTGTAGTCATTATAATAGCAATGGCGAACAGCAGCAGCAGTAGCAGCGGCAGCAAATCAACATTAAGATTATCTGGTGACTGTCTGGTGTATATTTTATTCAATTATATAAAGAAGCATCGAATAGCAAAGAGGAAAACACTCTGACCAGGTAGAACCGATTTCAGGGTAATACAGGTGATAATAATGAACGATTAAAACTCGAATTTTTTTGTTTGTTTGTTCTGTTTGTCCGTCTGTTCGTCCGTTTGGTTGGTTGGTTGGTTGGTTCCTTCCTTTTTCCTTCACATCAAAACACTACATGTTACGTTATTCACACCAGAAACGATGATAATAATGGTGATAGTAAGGCGGAATCAATCAGATCATATCTCTGTTGAATTCCAAGAAAATTAAAACAACAACAACAACTAATTATGTTTGAAAATGAACTAATCTAATTGGACTTCAAGAACATTTAAGTTTGGTTTGATGATGGCTGTGGTTGTGATGGTGGCTATTCAATAGAAGGCCAAGGTATTTCGTCTGCTCTTCTCTCGCTCTTTCTCGTTCGCTCGCTCTGTCTCTGAAAAAACCATCACAAATCTTTGGATTTGTTCGTAATTTTCCGAATTTTGTTTTTTGATTTTAAATTCGTTTCTTCATTTTTCTCTTTATTTCTTATCAATTTTCTTCGTTTTCCTGAAGAAAAAAGCTAAAATCTGCTGAAACATGTTCGGCTGTCAAAATGGATTTGAACAAACAGTGCCGAAGGAAAAAAAATTTATGGCGATGATATTGATGTGACATGTTAAGATTTTTTTTTGAATTTTTTGTTTTTTTTTGTTGTTGTACATTTAGGTTGTTGATGATGATGATGGCTGTGGCCAGGTATCCGCAACGTTCAAGCTCAACAACGTTCAGCAACAAACAAAAATCTGACCAGACAAGCTCACCGATCCGACCGAACAGGGAGGCCCAGAGGCTGAGTGACAGCCTGAATGTTGATGAGCGATTGATTTTGAAATCGTTTCAGATTTTCCGTACAATTTTGTTTGTATTTTTCTCCAAAATTTCATACTTTTGCAATGTCAATAAATTTATCAAAATGAAAAAAACTGAAAAAATAGAATTTTATTTTTGCTGGCAACCAATCCTGAAAATGGTGATGATACCGACAGTGATTATGTGAAGGGAGTCAACCATCATCAGCAGCAGCAGCTTGAAATGTTTAATTAAATCCACCACCAGAAAAAAAATTACATCCATCCAAGTCTGGTGTATAGTCTGTAATCAATCAATGTTGTTGTTTATGTTGTAATATCCTTGGATCCTGAAAAAATTCCCTCAAGGACATCCTCAGACATTGATTGACCATACACATACACACACGCATCCTTCTTTTTCCCTGTCAAGGTACCATATAATTTGTCATAAATCGGCCCAGAGGCGGGCCGTTTCCATGATAGCCCACCAGGCGTCACCGTTGGAGCGGCATTGGTGGATTTTCGAATTTTTTTTCTTTTTCTTTCTTTCGATTATTAGCGAAATTCGATTTGAAAAATGAAATGATTAGGATAAAAATTTCTTGGATCCCCTCCCGAACAACAAACAACCATGGCATGGCTTATCATCGGATTGAAATCTTGTTGTGTGTGAAATACACATGTTGTCACCGAAAAATGTGATCAAATAAAATCACATTTTCATTTTAATTTGATTGGAATCACACAAACATGCTCGTACATACACACACTCATGCATACATCTGCATCGAAGTTGAAGCCAAAGATTGGAATCAATCAAAAAAAAAGAGAGGAAAAAACCTAACCGAACCAACCGACAAACCGAAAATAACTGGCCTCGCACACAAATGTATTCACCATCAATGTATTTTCAATGTATCTAACATAAATGCTGCTTATTTTAAGGATTTCCACGAACACACCAAACAACACTCAACACTTGGTGAATTGTGCAAATAAAAACACACACACAGGAACATCTCAATTAGTCACGAATTTCTAAATAGCACAAATTTTTTATTTTGCGTCACTCTCCCAAAATGATTGATTGAATCCGATCCAATCATACAGTCGATTTCGATCAGAATTATTATAAGCTTGGGAGCTGTGTTTTAGAAATTTTTGGAAGTACTTTGAAGTGTATGAAAAATAAATTTTTTTTTGTTTGTTTTGAAAAATTTGAATTTTAAATAAGAGGCAAGTGCATTTTTTTCTAAGATAATAAAAATGTACAATAATATAATCTGATTCTCGAAAGGACGGGGAAAAAAGCACAGATTTCGATCAATCGATTTTCTGGAAATCTCCGGTATTCTTTTCCAACAACATTTAACTGTTGTTCTTCTTGTTGTGGTTGGCTGTGTCTACAATTGTGCTGGGGCGGAGCTAAAACAAAATAAGCAGCAGTTAGCTTTGATCAATGCAAGTGACAAAGATATGAAGGCTGAGCGCGCGCTTTCATTGGTGATTGGTGGAACAAGCTACAACGACGACGACGACGACGACAAACGACAAGAAAATAAATATAAAAAAAAACGCAGATCTTCAAGACAATTTGTCAAATTAATCATTCATCAAATCACACACATACATCGGGGAAGGGAGGGGAGAGAGGAGGATAAAGCGCAAAAGCAAAAACAAAACCAAAACGGATCTTAATTTTTTTTCTTGGTTTTTCAAAGCAGCACACATCCAATCAAATCAAGAGATTGTTGTTTGAAAAAAAATTCTTCGGTACATCCGAACGAACTGGCACACACAAATTGGTATTATTTTTTTTTGGGTAAATTGATTTTGAAAAGAAAAAAACAAATTTCCGTTCAAAACAAACCCCAACAACACCACCAAGGACGCGTAGCGATGTGCGTTTCTCTCGCTCTCTCTTTGGCTGTGCTGTTTTCGTAACGTTTCCGGTTTTCTGGTGATTTTTTATTTTTATTTTTTCCAAAATAAGCATCAATCTTGTTGTCTGTCTCGGTGATTTTCTTAGCTTAGCTACCATTTGCATCAACATCAATACCGATAACACGACAAACAGACAAACAAACAAACAGATAGAATGTGACGTAGAATTGTCGTAATTATTTACTGTAATTCTATAACAACAGTAACTGGAACCATCGAATATCTCCATCGAAGATCTCCAAGGATCATTTTCATAAAAACATTTTCGATACTAACCATAATTGGCAATCGGGGGGACTTCATCCAAATCGTGTGGTGTGGGTACAGTTTCGCTTGTCAAAGGATTGTGAATCTGTTAAAATAAATCAGAAAAGAGGAAAAAAAATTAAATTCAGAGATAAAACGGAAACTGATCAGTAGCAGAAGCAGAAAAGACAAAGTCACTGAAATGTCACTAAAAGTCAGATGACAACATTTTTAATTCTAATTGAATCATTCGATTCGGAGAGATATTGATCCCAATCGTCATCGATCGATCCGATGATCGAAGAGCAGTTGGAATTGTGGCCACCACCACCAACACCTTGACACCATTGCATTTTGTGTGGATGTTTCCTCCTCCTGTTCCTGGAATTCGGAACAGCCGAATTGGCCAGTTGATGTTGGCCAGATACGTTCAAAAAAAAATTAATTATTCTACATGGCAAAATTTCGTTTCTCTGTTTTCGGTTTGATTGATTAACTTTAATCCGAATCTGCATTTTTTTTGCGTAAAAACTATTGTGTTATCGAGGAGTATTTTAGCATTTGCTCCTGGCAATAAATAGTCCCAATGATCACAAGACTTTTGGAGGGATTTTTGTGCAAAAAAAACTTTGCCCAAATTTTGTCGGAAAATATCAAAAAAAAAAAATTCAATCCAATTCAATCCTCGTAAACGCTTTTGTTTAATCCGATTATTATGAAACTGCCCAGCGGTGCACACCTTTATTTCGTATATTTAGTTCATTGAGTGAGAGGCCAGAACGTAAGATCAATGATGATAGAAAAGTATTTAAAATTTAAATTATGATCAGCAGTTCTTAAACTAAGTAAATGTAAAACAAACTGTAAAATCCATCAATCAAGACCACTCAAACCACTCAAATCTCGTCCAATTATTCCATTGTGCCTGTGTGCTGCTGGAGGTCATTCAATCTTTGTTTGAAAATTTGGGAAAAAGTAGAAATAATATTCCAGACAAGGTTTGATTAGAACTATAGTTTAGTTTTTTGCCGCATTAAATCTTAATTTATAATCGATTTTCATTAAAATATCGAAAAAAGCAAAAAATACAGATAGGATTGACAGATAGGCTATAGACCGGAACTATCGAGCAACCAAACAATCGATATAATCGATACCTAAACCCGCCATATTCCCTCACTTTGACCATTTATGTTGAAATAGTGTATTTTTTTCGAATTTTTTTTTGGTTCCCTAAAAAAAGAGAATCTTGACCTTAGTTTTTTTTTTGTCTCGGAAACATCCGACACCGATTGAAAGTTCAATCACATTCGGTAGACACACATCAGAATACTATTACTTATACAATGGGCAACACGATTTTGTCATCAAGATCCAAATAATTTATGTGAGAAAGTTTTCTTTCTTTCTCTCTTTCTTTTTCGGGTTTTTTAGGTGCTTACACGACAAAGCAAATGGTGTTCAGTAAAAAAACCTTGTCTGATCATTGCCGGTTGTACACAGAATTGTCCATACCTGAACCACATTTCACAAACTGGGCAAATGAATAATTCAATAATTAAATGGTTCAGTTTACGACCATTTACAATGGTAATGTTGATGAGGATTGTGGATGATAATGCACAAATCTTGCACATACAACAAACTAAATGTGGCTTGACCAAAATAACGAAATTTACAAAAAAAAAAATTCGTTCACCTTGATCACCCTGTATTTTTTTTGTTCTCCAGGTTCTTGCTCTAGCGCATCCTCTAGCGCAGGGGTGAGAAACTTAAGGCTTGCCCACCAAGCGTATTTCAACTAAACAACAGGAGACAAAGCTATACTCCTCTCTCGCTTTGATTGGTCCAATGTGATGACGATGACCCGATGACGAGACACCCTATAAAAGCGATGTAAAGCGATGAACAGCTTCAGCCAGTACTTGCTTGTCTGTGCATGTTTGACGCCTATAACAACCGTTCGTCCCTCTGATTGGTTCATTGTGATGACGAGGCACACCTTATAAACAGGAAAGGAGGGGTATTTCTGTTCTCCTGTTCAAAGATGTCGTGTCGTAGGTAAAAAATTCTACCGAACCAATATCGAACGAAAATAACGATATAGGATGGCCGAAAAAGAGAATTTCCATCAAGGAAATAGGTTCAAAGGTTGACTATACTCAATCAGACAATTGTATCCATTTCCAGACGTGTTTCTCAGGTAGACCAAATGTGTGTGTGTGTGTGTTCTGGTCGGTAATGTGTGTGCAGAGAGATTTTTTTTGAGGACACACCAAGTTCTTGTTTGTTGCTGTGTGTTGAGGTTTGTTTTCGCAGAAAAAATATTGTGCATATTATGGACGAAGAATATGGCAGAAAAAAAAATATCCTTCATCATCCTCATTTCGCGCTGGTGTTTGCGTTCGCTGGTTCTAGAACAGAGAGAGAGCGAGAGAGAGGGATTCGGATTCGGATGCAGAGAAGAAGCAGCAAAAGAAGACGAAGAAGAAGAAGAAGGAGAAAAAGTTACAATGTTTCTTCGTAACCTAAACAGCAATCCCAAAACACAACACACAACACAACAACGACGATGGCCATTTTCCACGGTTCATATCTGGCTATTTACAACTGGCGAACAAAAAATATCAAAACAATAATAATAATGGCAATAACCATACACACACACACACCAATACACACACTCTCATATAGATTCCAATGTTCGCTGATTCGTTGATTCGTTTTCGTTTTTCGGGGTATTTTTCGGTGAATCTCAAAGTTCACAAAAACAACAATAACAACAACAACACTGATTTTAGCAAAAAGAACCAAGCTAAATGTAATGATGATTTTATTTTTTATTTTTTTCTGTTCCTGATCATCTCGAACGGCTCGACGTTGTTGATCCGAAACTGAAGGTTTTCCTATATGCTTGTTTAGGGAATACGTGTGTTGCTGAAGATGAATTGTGTTGTTGTTGGATCCATGTTGTTTATTTCGATGTTTTTCGTTTGAAACAACAAAAAACATTCACACACACACACAAAGGCCAATAGACAAATCGTCATAAATTTCAAATTTGTTTTGTCTAATCGAGAATCCTCGAATATGTGAAAAAAAAATTCTAGTAAAAAATAAACGCTGATGCCCAAACAAGAGAAAACAAAAACTAGGATAGATAAACTAATGATATCTTGTGATCTCAGGGCGCCAACGATCCAACGTCCACCAAAAAAAAAAAAATAACGAATGGGGAAAGAATTCTTGTTTTCATGTTGTTCCTGGTTATTATTTATTATTATATGATGATTGTTGCTGTTGCTGGTGCTGGTGTTTTGGTGCCACATACAGGTATAGGAAAATATACCTTGCGTGTATTCACTCACTCACTCATTTAAATTCTTTAGTTTAGTTTTCTGGAACACACACACACACACACACACAGCAAACTCCAGTGGCGCCCAATTTCATTAATTTTCCTCTTCCTTTTCGTATATAATTTTTGTTTTGTTTTTTTTTCATTTTGGACGCAAAACAATTATGATAATTGTTTTCCATTAGTTTGAGGTTTTTTTTTAAAAAAAATAAAAATAAAACTATAAAAATAAAACACCAAAATCCCTGGATTTTGTGTTGGATTTAGTAGGTTTCTAGGCACCTCACGCCACACCAGCGCACACACCGACGCCAACAGATTCCACACACACACACACACACACACGCCATAATTGATTGTCTTCAGTGTGTGTGAAATGAATGAAATCTCTCCTGTTCCTGGGAGTTGCAGCAGTTTTTTGGGATATTTTTTTTTCATTTATTTCATTCATTCATTCATTCCATGTTGGTTGTTGTTTGAAACTCAACAGCGAAAAAAAAAACATTGTGTTCAAATGCCATGGAAATTTCATAGCCGGTTGGAAATTTGTGTGTGCTGGTTGGTTTGATCCACCGCCACCACCACTAAAATGTTGAATGAAAAAAAAAATTTCAACCACCAGAAAATAATAAAAACCCCATTAACTGAGCCGTGTGTGTGTGTGTGTGTGTTGGATTTTCATTTTTTTTGCAGATAATTAATTATTATTTTTGGACAGGATTTTCAGCCGAAAACCCGAAAACCATACCGTATCCAACCGGTACTTTTCGGACACCCGAAATTCGGGGAGTAGAACTGGAAAATCATTATAAGCCATTGTTTCCGGATGATATCTACCTATCTATCTGTATCTGTATCTGTATCCATATCTATAACGGTACGCTCCAAAACGCGCGCGTTTGTCAACGCAGATGGATTATCTTTTTGTTTCGGTGTGTGTGTATGTGTGTGTTCCAGATAACCACCTACAGCCGAAGCTTAATGATCCAAAATTAATGAAATAGGAATCACACACACAGAGACAAATGCATTGGACCCCTGTGCACACGGCAACTTCAATTTCCATTTCATTTTGTTCGGAGGATTTTTTTTCGTTTTTTTGGATATTTGTAAAAATTCAAACACACGGAGGCACTCACACACACACACACACACACACACATTGTATCCATTATTTTGATTGTTTTCATCACACCCTATATCATTGTTGGTAACGCCCACCCGAGAAAAAAACCGGCAAGAATATGTCTGTATGACGTAATAGCAAATAGCAAATATGGATGCATAACATTTGTTTGCCACGGTAGTTTTAATTATTTATGAATCGTCAATTAATGTATGCCAGCTTCTGGTCTGGTGTTTGTCGCAGTTGTTGTTGGTAAAAAATTGTCCGAAGATCATCAACAACGGATTTTGGTGCAAGGAAAAATGGCCTGAAAAAAAATTATTAATAACAACAACAACAACAGCAGAAATCATCATTGTAATAATGATCATCAGATGTGCATATGTTTGTGTGTCTGTGTTTCGGCTTGTCCAAACATGATCCCAGCAATAATTAATATCCTACTAAACAAGTAGGAAAACGACGGCGACAACAACTATAGAATCTACTCCCGTACGCCCATACACGCCCAAACACAACAGCAACACGAACAAACATGTTTGATTCCTGTTGGACCCAAAGTATTATCTTTGTTATACTACACTGTTGTTGCTGTTGTTGTTTGTGTTTTGGATAATCAGTTTGCCAACAGCAAAAAAAAGAATAAGAACGAGAATAAGAGAAAGATAAACTTTTTTTTCCAGTTAGCGACACTGTGAACAACGATTTCGCATTCGAATTGATTAAAATTCTTGGAAATAGAATTGAGGAGAAAAACTTGATTCCAGGAACATCCACAGTTTGAAACTAAAAATAAAGTCAATGTCTGTCAAGTATTGACCAAACGAACACATAAAACACCACCTACACAGCAGGCAAACACATCAATGCAGATGGTGTGGTTTTTAGTTTGGTAGTCGAAGACGTTCGGCAAGACCTTGGTTCCGTTCGTTTGAGAATCAGCCGGCAATAATAAGATGAATTTGGAACTGTTCATCACCAGGATTGAACAACAACAAAAAAAAATAGTAATTAAGAGGTATACAAGTTGGGTTCGCAAGCTAGGCGCGTGGCTCGCTCGCTGGCTCTCGACGTACACCGAACGAAAAAAAACTAGGCCATATGGACAATAACGGACCACCACGGACCTTGTTCAGCACTCTCAGACCTTGTTGTGAAGGTCTGCTGATGGTCTGGTCTGGTTTTGGAACACAAACAACCTAAACACGTGCGCAAACACGTTAGCTAGCTAAACATTTTTCTTCTTTGGTCCAGACAGACATTGAGGCGATTATGTCACTGTTTGGTCTGTTTGATAAATCGCTTGTAATTTATATTATTTTCGTTTGGTTGTTGTTTAATTCCGGCGAGAGGAACCTGAATTTTGACCATAGACCATCAGATCTCTTGAAATAAGTTACCTAACAACTCAAGAAAACAGACCAAAAACTAATTGGACCAAAGTTATAACAAGAAGATTGTTGAAGATTATCATCGGTATATTGCGTGTGAGTGTGTGTGTGTGTTGAATCCAGATTGATCCAAAATTGTTGATTGAGTTATGAACCAAAAAAAACATACGTTGAACAACAACCAAGAAAACCAGATGAAGATTCGTGAGCCGGCCATCGATCGGTCAGCTTGGCGATGGTGGTGGCGGCCAGCTAGCGCGCGATAATGCGCGAAATCATCATCATCATTTCCAACTGGCACAAGTAAGTTGCATTTAGGGTACCACGCTTACCAAGAGTGAGTGTGTGTGTATGTCATTAGTGGATCATTATGGCAAAATGGAACAGCTAAAAAAAACCAGCAAGCTTTCTTTTTTGGACCACTCTTGGTTCCAAAGAGCAGCTGATCGGACAAGCGGTCCTGGACCAGACAACAACAACAAGGTCTACAAGGTCATTTTTTCATTATTATTATTATTGCTGTTGAAGTGAGAGTTTGTGGTTCCCACCGGCCGGTGTGTACAATGTGAATGGACAACAT
>JAOZJS010000851.1:0-18638 GCA_025882695.1 Amerodectes protonotaria
TCTGGTGTAGGGGTCGAAAAAACGACCATCTTAATATCAACCAAGCAATCGAAGAATACGCCATCAGCGTTATTCCATATGACTTGCGCCCATTGGACAGACCCGCAGCCTGACGACTTCATCAAATGGTCCGGTCGGAAGAATCTATTCGGAACCCCCGATTCGCATCCACCGATATCACCCCCTTCCCCGCCAACGCCAACAACGTACACAACACTGAGAAAAATGCTGCTTGTTTTAGAAGCGCTAAAATAGTTAGAGAAATTTTTGGTTAAATTTATTTGGATAATAGACAGGAATTTGACACAAATCACCGCCACCACAAAGCAAATTAAACCCTTTTGGTCATCTTTGGTGGTCAACCCAGAACACTCAATTATGATTGTCTTTACTCCTCCTCCAGCAACAATGAGAACAACGATACAAAACAGCTTTTTGTGCAATATTTGTCGATGATTGGCGGAGCAAAAACGAGATCACCACTGGGCCAAACACAATGCTGTGATTGGGGGCTGGCCAGCCAGTGTTTTTGGCTTGGCATCAACCCGCCACAGTCATCGTTCATCGGCGCGGTGATAAAATTTTAATGAACAAAACGAGAAAACAAAGCAAAAAAAGGCTGACCAAACACACACACACACACACACCGTTTAGATGGGCAGCCAGCCCACTGGACGCACACGCGCCATTTCACAAAGGCGTGTTCAGCACAACAAAAAAGGGTTAGCTTTTCAAAATTTATTTTTTTTTTGGAAAAAAATTGTCCTTTTCAAAAATAGTGTTCTAGAATTATCCAATTTCGGGTTCAAAAGATTTTTGGAAGCAAACCTTTTCCGAAACAAAGCATTCATGTAATATATAATGGGATTCGGTTCACGGGAAAGCAAACGGTTGAATTCAATTAAAATAATTTCGTCGAAAACAAAAACCTTTTCTTGAGGTTTTAAGCTTCATTAATTTGTTTAAACAATAACGATTAGAATAACGACAGGAAAAAAACAAGAACAATAGCAAGAATTAGGTTGAATTGCAAAGTTTCAAGCGAACGAATACGACGATTATCTGGATTTATCTGGACTAGTGTATGGTGGTGTAAAAAAAGTATGGTTGCGTTTATGGGTTAATTTTCAAAATTGGAGCTGGGGCTGGTCAGTCAGGGAGCCAATCAGAATATATATTAATATATTTTTAACCGTTGGGCGGACCTTCTAGAAGAGCAAATCTTCATCATAATCTTGTTCAAGCAGGCTTGCAGCCTCAACATGTTGATTCAATTCTTTCAATCGGGCCGTTTCGGCATCAGCAGCGGCGCGAATCTTTTTCTTTTTCTCTTGGATCTTTTTCAATCGAAAAAATTCCTCACGTTCCATTTCATCCAATTCCGAGGTGATATATTCAATGGTACGATCAATACGCGGTATGACCACATGTTCCAAAGCATTGACACGTCTGTTGGTAACCTTGATCACTGAATCCAGCGTGATGAACGATGTTTGCAAAGAAGCCAAATCCACCAAAAGCTTGATGGCACGTTCGAAATTTTTCTTGATCCTCTGGAATTGTTGCCCACCACCGGCCAATCCGGCAAATTCATTGGTATCCGAACCACTGTGGACAGTTTCGAATGCTGGCAACAGTACACCGGCAACATTATCCTTACGAGTAATGACGCCGATCTGTGCACGTGCCACATTCTGCAAAACGATATTATTGAAATTGCTGTTGGTGGCGAATTTACCTTCGGCCAATGAAAACAATGCTTCACGCATAACATTGCCCATCAATGATTTTGTTTCAACGATCTTTTTCAGGATGGCCCTAAAACGTAATTGTAATGCATCCGCTTTCTTCTTCAACAATGAATGACCTTTTTGGGCACCTTTCAGACGACCTTTCATTATGGTCTGAGCCATTCTTGATGGAAATATACTTATACGATCTTTACCGCTCATGTTTGCTAGTCACTTGTTGAATTGGGGGAGTCAAAGAATGATACCAAGAGAGAGAGAGAACAGAATCCGGATCCAAACGAACCAAAAGCGAATGCGAATGAATGGTGCTTGGTGTGCGTGTGCGTGTATCTTTAGAAAGCTTAGCAAATCAGAGCACAAAAAAAGTGGTAATAAGCTAACATAAAAATACGGTATATTGGAAGAAGATGATGATGATACCATTCGATATCATTTTGGTTGCCGAGAGGCGTTTCTTTTCGATTTTCGTTTTGCTTGTGTTTGGCTTAGATGGATTGCTTCCAGTATCCACAATATTCCCAAATATCATCATCTTCATCATCGTCGTCGTCGTCGTCGTCGCCCGCCTTGTTTTTCCGTTGCCTAAGCAATGCCATCATCAAAATGCTATCATCAGCCTTTAAGATATGTGCGTGTGCGCGTCTGATGCTCTTGTTGCTCTTGTACAACGGTTTTTTTCCCACTATCCAGACGAAACTGGTAATGGCTCCATGACTGATATGAATATATATAAATATTCATTCGGATTGGGAGCCATCGTATAAAATCGGAAAAACAAAACATAAAATCGGAAAAACAAAACTCATCAATGGATGGCAGCATGGTAGTGGGACCTTGGTCTTTCGGTTCGAAACCATGAAATTGAGGCAATTTTAAGGCCATTCGTTTCGGCCATCGGGCTGTCCGGGTTTTCGACCAGGCAAATTGATTGCTTACGGACACACACACAACCACACACATACACATACAAATATATTGCCAATCAACAATCAGGAAGTGGATATAAATCATGGATACAAAGATGTTTACAAAGATGTTTTCAAAGCTTAGTCGTCGTTGTTCATCTTGTTTGGCCAGTTCCATAGATAGCAAAACCAAATATGTAGAGGGTTGTTGAGCGTTGGATGATGGCCACCACCACCAAAGGCCAATGGACGTTGGCCTTCTCTCTCTCTCTCTCGCTCTCTCTCGCCTTGATATTGGCTTCCATGGTGCCGTTGATGGCCGTATCCAGTGTATCATCATCATCATCATCATCACATAGTTGTTGATGGTCAATGGCCGTGGCTAAAAACATTCACTCTCTTCATGATGTTCGACCAGTGGAAAGACAGTGTGTGATCCATCAATTCATCATCATCATCATCATCATCATCATCAACCTTAAAATGCGATCCAGTTTCAAAGATCATTTCATTAGCTTTCCCTAACCACCACCACCACAACTTTGGTGTCATTTTTTTGTTCGTCAAACATTCAACAGGTAAAGTCCAAACATACATTCGAAACAAACATTCGAAACAATCCCGAAAACCTAATTCTAGTTTGAATTATCGATCTTCGAATGTTGTTATTTTTTGTTTTGTTTTTTGTTTTTTGTTTTTGGCAAGTATGTGCGTACATTTTTGTTAAAATTGTGTGATGACATAATTTGGATTGTTGTTTGGGTTGTACCAAATTTTTTTTCGGTGTTCGTCTTCTTCTTCTTCTTCTTCAACTTCATCGTCATCATCGTCGTCGTACTTGTCCCTCTTCTGTCTAATTGACCGACTTTGTCATATTTTTGTCTCTAGCTCTCCCAGTGTATGTATATCTGTGTGTGTGTGTGTGTGTGTGTGTTCCTGGGTGAAACGGTCTGAAATCCCAATTATCTGATTACGCCGAAATCCACATTGCGGGCATCGGCATCGGCATCAGCATACAGGGCGACAGCCATTTGTCACATAGCTTGTATTGGTATTGGCTGTAGTTGGCGTTGGTTGGCTGGCTTGCTGATGGCTTCGGTGGTAATGATCGGTTGATCCGATTAATGGCAATCCTAGCTTTCTCTTAGCTTTTCTATTCTATTCTATTCTACTTGTTGATTCGGTCAATTCATTTTGAAACATAATTTTCATTGTCAGAGCGAGAGAGAGCGAGGCTATCCCGAACCAAAAATTGTTTCGTTTCACTTGTCCACACCACAAACACACTGGCCACATTGCCTCCAAACCGTATAGTATAGTAATCGAATATGGACAATCTCTCCAACTCTCTGAGCTCTCTTTTTGGCGAGGTTAAGCGGCATTTTTGTTTAAAATAGTTTAAAAATGGTTAATTATCATCATTATTATTATTATTTGCTCGAGAAAAAGAAGAAGAAGAAGAAGAAGACGAAGACCGAGAAGACGAAGTCACACACACACACAAACCGAAAAAAAAATTTACTAAATTTATCCCATTCTCTCCCTCATATTCGGTGTGTGTGTGTGTATCCCCCATTCGTTCATTACCATTTTGTTGTTGGTTGTTGGTTGTCGGTCCTACTCCTGTCCCGTCCTGTCTTGTCTTGTCTTGTCTTGTCCTGTCCTATCCTGTCCTGAAAGTGTGTGTCTTCGAGTCTTCGAAGCTCTCTTTTTTTCTGGTGAAAATTGATTTTCGGCTTCGGTTGTCGGCTTCGGCTCGCTACAATCATACCACCATATGTCATCATTGCCATCCCTGTTTGTATTGGTATCTAGTTCATTCCGCGAGAGTGTTCCTCGCCAGAGTGAGAGAGAGTTTATTGTCCGAGTTGTTGGTCGTTTGTCGGTTTGGGTCTGGTTTGGTTTGGTTTCGGTTTTGGTTTTCTCCCCTGAAATAATAATTTTGCCGAAAAAGCAAACAACATAGCCTAGTCGTCTGTGTGTTCAACAGAAATTTGATTAGTGATTTTCTGTTGTTTTTTTGTTTCATTTTCAGTCAGTCAGTCAGTGTGGTTGTCAGTTGGCCCCACTGATGATCATCATCACTGATCATTCACTTGTTTGATTTGGTTGGTGGTAGGCGATAATTTTCCGGACAACAACAAAAAATAACAATTGTTGGTTTCCGAAAGATTTCCCATCATTCTTCAGTGTTGTTTCGGGAAACAATCGGGAAATCGGGTTTGTCGCGCGCGCCCTAGACTTTTCCGGACAGTTCGAGTGGTTTCGGTTGGCTGGAGTGGGATTTTGGAATTACGCACGTCGGTCGCATCAGCATCGTCAACATCATCATCATCGATATCCGTTGTTTCGGTTTTCATTTTTCATGAAATAAAAATTTGAAACATCAATGAAATATTTACCATTCCGAATCCAATAATAATGATACGTGACATTATTGAAAATCAATCGTTTAACCATCGACAACGATCAAATATAATGATTGATCGTAATGTGCAGAAAAAATTCATTTCAATTAAATTTGCAACGGCAACAACAACAACAACCACAACCGCAAACGCAACAAAAATGGAAAAAATGGAAAAAAACTTGCATTTTCAACCAAAATTATTATTATATAACCAAAATGGTCATATAAAATCATCCAGTTTGATGGATGTTAGCCAACCACCACCAGATACCAAGACAATATCATCATCATTATCGTCGAAGTCGTCGTCGTCGTCGTTATTAACAAAAACTTGTTCAAAATTCAAACTTCTGATTGGTGATTGGTTGGCAAAAATCACCGATGCTCCGCCCATAATCCATCATACAACAATAGCGACCACTGTTGATGGCAAATGTAAACAATTTGAACAAAAAAATCGTTTCAAATATCAATCAAACCAGAATCAATACCAAAAACATAAATTCATAATGGCCAAATGTATTGCTATTCATTTTATAATCATTCTATCCATGCTATTCTGGTCCATTCACCTTTGTGATAGTAGCAGTGAGTATCTAATAATCCAATCCAAGAATATTGAATTCCCCCGGGGATTAACCCTTTTCGATTCTCTTCTCTTATTTTCCCAGGAATCATTCACCATCGACAATTAAAATTACCATCGGCTGCATTCGCTGCGCATGCTATCGTTGGTCCAGGGACCATACATGGTCCTTCAACACGATCGGTGGGGCCATCCGGTTTTGGTGCCATACATTATGCACCATTGGCATTGACTTCTAATTCTTATGCGCCACCATTACCGATGTTGATGTTGAATGGTGGTGGCCAACAACAACACCACCACCAACAACATCATCATTCACAACATTCGCCAATGTACAATCGTATCAATAATAATGGTGCTGGTAATGGTGGAGAAGAGTGCGCTATTGAAGCAGATTCTGTGATGGAATACATCCTGGACAAGATGCGATTGCATCTGCCCGAAGAAAAGATACGTCTGGTGAATGGTAATGGTTTTTATCTTGTCCAATACATTTTTGAAAAATTTGCCCGAATTTTTTGGTTGTAATTTTTAGGCGCCATCGAAATCCTTGATGCTCATATTGTTCGATTTGCCGATTTGGCCCATTTAAGGCCATCCTGTGCCCGAAAAGCCGACCCGGATGGCGTCATCTTGTTGATACCGTTCGAAGCAGAGATACGACAAGCGCATGTGGTAGCCAAACTAAAATACAATTTTTATGTAACCGATTTGTATGGTGATTATGCCGCGAACTTTTCCCATATCCGTTTGAATGGTACTTTGAAAGCACATCTTGAAGAGGAATGGATGAAGGTGCATGAATTCAATATAACCTCATCGCAGGTGATCGATGATTCTATTGTTTTCAGTTATATACCAAGATGGATAATGGACTGGATTCGTTCCTATTTTGATCATGATAATACACAAATGTATGTGGATCTGGCCAAAGCTATGCTACAGAAAGAGGCGGACAAATTCCGTGATTACGACCTATTGAGACAATTAGTACAATCATCAATGTTGGCCAGGGAGGAGCCAGAGGGAGACCAAGGAGTACCGCCTTTGAATCTACTTTGAGAACAATTTTCATATTTTTTTTTCAAATATTTCGTACAAAGAAAATATACTTTCAACCTATAATATTGATAGCCTATATAATTGCTGTTTCACATTGCTTTCTTAATCAGAAAAACTTACATAATCGCATATATTACATATTTCTCTCTCGCTCCTCCTCCTCTCGCCCCCTGTAACCATTTCCCGTTCCGATTATGATGGTCGGTGTTTCAGAGATAGTCCAGAAAGCGTTTATTTCAGATCTTGCGAATTACGCAACAACACCAACAATCAATATTAATTAAATTATAAGTATTATCAATCCTATTATTAATTATAATATTATATAATTCATCAACACATTTTGTTGTTGTTGTTTCAAACTTAATTAGATTACCAAATTTTATAATTAATGAAAAATTTATAATCAAATTTCCTAATTTAATGGGAAAGAAAACATTGTGGCTATTGTGGCTTAGTTGATGGAGATTGTTGTTGAGGTGATTGTTGATGCGGATCGTTGTTGGATCCAGTGGTTGAGACTACAACCATATCTGAATCCTTCGGATCATGATCACCGGATTTCCGTTTGGTCAAACCATTGGTAAAGGTTTTCATATTGATTTCATCGTTGTTATTATTGGAATCATCCGGATCACTGGGGCCAGCATCCTGTTTAGCATCACCGTTGAACAATGTTAACAAGGACAGATTCCTAACGAATGGTGTTAACAGTTTTTCGTCCAGTTTTTGATTCTCTCGCCAACCGCCGGTCAACAATGAAACAGTAATGCCAACGGTTACGGTACCAATAAATCCCACCACCGACATGATCAAATAGGAAATGTGCAAAACTCTAGCAAAACCTTCCGGTTGGTAAGAGGTCAAAAACCGGCTGTTCATTTGTAGAAAATGATCCTTGGTGGACGATGGCGATAGGTAATACTCTCGAATGTCAACGCTACAATTATCCACCGTGGTACGCAATGAAATATGCGGCCTTGGATGTATGATGGCGCCCATCGAAATGGTCAGACTGATCGAAAGGCCGATCAAAAAGCCGGCCAACGCTCCTTTAGCATTGACGAACCGGAACAATACGGCTATGGTGAACAAACCAAACAATGGTCCATTCATCGAGCCAAACAATGACATTGATGCTTGCATCACTGTGCCCAAACTGCCCACACCGAACGACAATGCAATGGCCAACAGGCCATAGGTTAATGCCAGTATACGTACAGCTCTCATTGAACGGTGGTCATCTACTTTGGCCCATTCAAAATGTTCTTTGAGCAAATCTTCCCATGTAACCGCGGCCAAAGCATTGAAACCAGATGACAGAGTACTGTAAAAGGTATGGTCAAAAAGTGGAAAAATGTTATGACCAATGATAATGACCACCACCACTGATGATGATGATTATGATGATGATGATGGTCACATCATACCTCAACGATCCGCTGAACACACATGCGACAAACAATCCTGGTAGGCCCGGAAATTTGGCCAAAGTGTCCATCACATAGTATGGTACCAATTGATCATGTCGTTGGATGATGCCCAAAGTGACCGGATCACAATCATGATATTTACCATAGATGACCACACCGCTCATAATGGACATAACGGCCAATGTTAATAGTCCGGGAAGATTATAGTAAAGTGTGCTTTGGTTGAGATCATATAATAAAGGGACACAATATTGTTAGTCATACACAAATACTTTGATTTGATTGGTCGATTGACCAATACCAATCGACCAGCCTCCTTCACATACCGTTTAGCGAATTTTTTCGATCTCATCGAACAATAACGTTGTACCTGGGTTTGGCTCACACAATAGCACGCCCCCCAGCTAACTGTTGCACCAACAATCACATTCCAAATGTTATCATGACTGTAAATGTTGAACTTGTAGCTAAACGCAAGCAAAACGAACGAATGGGTGAAACATCATTATCTTTCATGCGCGCAAACTATGTGGCTACTACTACTAACTTGAACAATTTCAAACGTCCACCTTCATCCAATAATTTGATGGCTTGCCTGAACCCACCAAGCTCTATCAAGCCTTGTATGATGACTATGGCCACGCCCAAAAACATTAGTATACACTGTAGTACATCAGTCCATATTACGGCTTTGATACCGCCCTGTCGTGCGTTTGAAACGTTGAAATGGAATACACGTTCAATTCACTTCATTACCACTTCGCTCAAACTGGCAGCACTTACGATTGAAGTGTAAAATGTACATATCACTCCTACAACCAGGATACAGGTTGGAATCGATACCGGAGTCACTGAGAGGAGATATAAACGAGAGAATCTTTTCGGTAACATGCAGTCGATGCATCGATTTTAGACATATCATACCCGAACTCAGTGCAACAGCCGGACCGTAGAGAACCACGGCCATGTAGGGCATCTGAGGAGAGAAAAACAAAAAAAAATGGAAATCAGAGCTGTCAGTTTGTTCGTTCGTTCGTATTCTCTCACCGTTGCGATCAAAAATCCAAGCGAGCCGGCCATTTTGACCGCTTTAGAGTTGAATCTTTTCATCAGATATTCATTGATGGAAATAATGCCCAAATCATAATAAACCGGCATGAACACTTCGGCGGCCAATATGATCACGATGGTGATGGAAAACACTTGCATAATATACTGTGATCCTACTTGATACACTTCGGCCGGTACGCCCAACAATGTATTGGTGGACATAAAGCTGGCCACCAGTGACATGGTTACCGGAAATATCGACAATTTCCGATTACCGGTCAAGAAATTGGACGATGAAGCAGAATTACGTGCTTTCCAGGCAAAAAACACTCCGATCAGTGATGATGCCACCAGAAGGCCAACGAACACTGCATAATCGATAATGGAAAAATTTTTGGCCAACATTGTTGTTGTGGGGGGGTTGGGGGGGCTCAAGGGGTTCGAGGGTATGACAAGTATTATTGAGTGAGTGGTATTTTCTTAAAAAAAACAAGAACAAATATTCGCACGAATCGGAAATCGGAACAATGTTTTCAATGAACGAATGAAGACGATCAATCACTGAGCGAAATACTTGAATCACCACTTGTTGCGCCACGGAAAATGAATATACGCCATATAATTTTCATTCGAAAACAACAAACGAATCAAACACCATCAACATTCATTCGATTTGCATGGTGATGTGTTGCTAATCGAATTTTTTTCTCTTCTTCTTTCCGATGATGATGATGATGATGATGATGAACATACAAACAAACACACAAATTCCTGCTTGATTTTGTTTCAAATAATTATCAATAAACCACCTTCATCATTTCACCATTATCAATTATGGTATTACCTATATTGATTTTAGTTCAATCTGTCACAGCTTGTGCACAAATATAAAACAAAAAACAAAAAACCGAAGAAGAGGAGACAGTTGAATCAACATGAGAGGATTGATCATCATCATCATCAATCTGTTTACTCCACCACAATCATCATTAAGAGGAATGTGATTCGAAAGTTTGGAATGTATCGAATTTTCTTGTGCAAGTGTTGGTGTGCAAGTGTTTGTGTGTGCAAACAAAATCCGCTCCGATTTCATAATGGAAAAATGAGAATTTCAACCCGACGCCCACCCGTCTCGGCCCCGCCTCATTCAAACTGTGAGGCTGTGAGGCGCTTTCGCTATCATCATATCCCCCTTTTTTTCCAAGATACCGTTGCCATCATGGTTTTTTTTTGGTGTGGTCGCGCATATTTCGCACCGAAAGGTGTATCAATTTTCCAATGCGATTGCGATCATTCCAATTAGACAAAAAGCAGCTAACGAGAGAGGGAGAGAGACTGTCACCATAATCATCATCATCGTTGATGATCATTATTGATGATGGAATCGCGTCAAAGAATCGAGGTCATAATCAATCAATCAATCAATCAATCAATAATTTTTTGAAGATTTTTTTTTTGGATCGAAATTCGAACAATTTTTTTCTGTTTGTTTGGCCATTATTGATTGTTGTTTGTTGTTGTTAGTATTATCCGTGTTATGTTTTTTGGCGCAGACATGATTCCATTTCGAATGATACATTCTCATTTGAGCTGATTAAGCTGATTGGCGCTCGATCAATTGATTCGTCATCAATCAATTGAATATATCATGTTACAAACACGCATACAAGCTTAGATACAGACACCCAGCATCGGGATGCCGAGCGACGATCGGCGCAACATCAAAGCATTTGGCAACTCTTTTTTTTCGGCCATTCAAAGGCGTGGCGGGCTTTTTGGTGTCGAATTGCCGACACCATTATGATTGTACTTTTCAAAATCAAAGTTTAATCAAACACACCCCCACAAATATGGACTAATTAAACAGAATCCGAAAAAACAATGATTATTATTTTGGTGTTTAATCCGAACGATTGATTTATTAATTAATTAATTAATAAAAAAAAATTATTTATAAAAAAAAGTAAATGATTGAAAAAGGTGAAAAACTAATAGGCTTTATGAAATTAGAAAGATTTAAGATTAAAAAAAAAGATTAATAAAATTTAATAATAAAATATAAAAAGTTTCAAGGTGTATACGTGTGCGTATGGATTGGGTTTACGCATAGGCGTGTCTGTATAATATTCATTGACGTGTGTGGGTGTGAGTGTGTGATTGATATTGGTCATCAATTCTGATGATAAAATATGGCCATTCATTGGCCGACTTTGAATTGAATCAATGGGTGGTGTCTAATAATATTCGTAGAACGGAACGGAAACGGAAACTTGGTCAGTTTTCAATATGCGGCTGATGAATTAAAAGCACAAATTTGTTCAAGGTTAATGGCAGCAGCACCTCTGGCCTCCAACGATGTTCGCGAACGTGATCGGCTAAGTTGTTGGCGACGATCTATTCAAAACAATGCGAATGATTGAAAGTAATTAATATTTTGATATTAATAGATAGAATGTGGTGCCTGAATTACCTGAAGGTGTTACCGCTTTATATCGTTTACGTTTGTGCTGTGCAAACGCCGAACCCGTATGCAATGAATTTAGTAAATGCTCCATTAGGCCTTGATCCATTCCATCCGTTTTGGTTGGATCAATCTTATGCGATATTCGTTCACGGCGTTCCTTTTCCGCTTTTTCTTTTGCTTCTTTAGCTCGACGATTTTTCTCCTCGATCTCTCTTCGTTGTTGATTCTCGGCCAACGCTTGCATATATTGATCTTTGAATTGTTTCAGATCATTAAAACATTCTTCCATTGAATATTGTTTGGGGTCAAAGGCAAAGTATTTGCCTAATTCTGTGTATAATGTTTCCATTTTTTTGTGCATACCATCCAAAAGCATATAATGCTCTTGGGCTTGTTCTTTGAATATGGACATCACTTCACCAAAACGATCATCCGGCGAATGCGGTTTGAATGTTTTCAAATCCAATTCCAACAATCTTAAGCTTGATTTAAAATATGCCAATGTTTTAGAAATGGTTTCCGGTGATGCTATCGAATCAACGACAAAAGGAAAATAAGTTTCAGCATTAACAACATTAACACACACAACAATTGGCTAACCTTTGGCAGCTTTATCAAGGTGAAGCAAATCTTCATAGAATTTCATCGATTCTGGATATTTGCTTTCCATCGTATGCGCTATGAAATGCAATAACGTGGATTTATTATCATTAGTTTTGGTTGAGATTAATTTAGGCAAAAAACTAATTTCAAATCCAATGGCACGGGCATTTCTAGAGCCAGCATTCATATAGTTTCCAATGCTCAACACTGATTTGATGACTTGAGCGAATTTATCCGAATGTCGTATCTCTTCGCATGCCATCGTATAGCTAACAATATCTTTTTTCACTTCTTGCAATGTTTCATTGAATTTCAATTTGAACAGCATCGATTTGAGCCGATTCACCAGACCTTTGATCGAACCAAGCTATATAAGAAATATATGAAAATTAATTCTAATTTCAAGAGAATATGATTGATTTACCATGATGGCGAATTTTTCTGCTTGATGAAAATCATCCAACGGTATCTTGGATGCTTGCTCATTCAAACGTTGCAGTTCATCCGGTGATGGCATGTAATGAATTATCTGATCCACAGTATTCTCGCTAAGATATTCTTCATTCATGGTGATCACATCCTTTTTGAAATCTTCGGGCGATCTTTTCAACACGCTTAACAATATAGCTAATGGGGAAACGAAATTTTTGAAAATTAGAAAATGAAACAAGCTCAATTAATTGTTTTTGTCTTACAAAGATTTTGCGCTGTTTTATCACCCAAAACTCTACATTGGCGATGTTTTCGCGAGCTAGGCGTAACCCGGCCACCTGTTGAATTCGATGCATTGGATCCTTGCACCACATTACCATCGTTTGAATCACCTTCCACCAGTTTATCGGCGTTCATTTTGGAATTGTTTGCCGTTATTGAAGTGCTAGCAAATTGTTTATCAATCGAATCAATAATATCATCACTCAGGTAAACGGCATCATCCACCGTGACCCAAATGGATTCTTGGCAAACTTTGGTCGGTGGTAATTTTTTCCACATTGGTTTCTTCAGACCTTTTTTCGGCTCAAATTTGGCTCGTTTTATATTGAAAGGAAACTCTAATGGTGGCATAATGCCGAAACCCATTGGAGGTGGAGGCGGCGGTGGTCCCATCGATGATCCTCCACCAGGTGGAGGAGGGGGAGGTGGCGGCGGCGGTATTCCACCATTGACTGGTGGTGGAGGTGGTGGTGGCGGCGGAGGAGGTGGAATGGAAGAACCTGATGATGGTGGTGGTGGTGGTGGCGGGGGAGGAGGTGGATTGGATATCACAGCTGAGGTAGATGACTCAATTTGATCAAGGCTTTGATGATTGTTGTTGTTCAATAATTCTTGATATTTCTGTAGCTTTTCCTGCAATTCTTGTACGGATTTTTTCTCTTGCTGAAGTTTAGCTTCAGCCTCCATTTTAGAAGTTAACGCATCATCCAGTTTTTGAGTCAGCTCTATACTAAGAGCACTACCTTCACTATCTTTGAATCGTTTAACAATCGATTCGATCATAAAATTAACATCCATCTCAAAACGTGAACGTCTGCTGAAATCAGGATCAACACCTGATGGATGGAATATGATTTGTATCAGACATTCTTCAATTAGATAGTAATATGCTGGCCTAAAAACACATGAATTTCAAGAATCAATTATTTTTTTGGCGAAAAATTCAATCGTTAATTTTTACAAACCTAATATGTTGATCATCACGAATAAATAACAAAAGTTGTAAAATAGACAATAGACCAGATTCCGCTGGTGTGTTGAGCACGGAATTTCTTAAAACACGATAACAATCCTCCATATTATCAAAGTCGAAACGAATATTCTCGAATCGTGAGGCCATCTCATCGAAATCTTCATTTTTGACCGTTATGAAAAAATCAAAATTTTTTAGGAACGTTTTGATCGGCGGAATCTGTTGGGTGACAGATGCTGTGGCAAGACCATTAGTTTGGCCGCCGGCCTCCGTTTCATTCTCGTCCGCATTCTGTTGTCTTTCTTCTTGTAATAGTTTTTCGATATCATTGGCTATTTCTCTGAATGTTATCTCACCGGATAGATCACTGGTACGATATATTTCACAACGAAGATGGAATCTTTGCTCAAAATCCTCAAAATTGGTCACCAAACCATTCAACACGTGGATGGAAGCGATCGCCACGGAAATCTCTTTTTTATAATGTTTCAAACCTTCAACAATGATCGAGAAACGCTCTCGGCGATCACATTCTACTGCCGCATCGGTAAATGCATTGATGATTTTTTCCACACCATTCTCCACCAATGTTACAGCGGCTAAAATTTCAAATGTTCTGGCCAAAATCGATGTACATTTCGGATTCAATGATTTCACCAAAATGACGAAAGCTCGTTCATATTCGAAAACTTGATTGAAACCCACTTGATTGTTCATGAACGAATTTATGCACATTAAAACATTGAACAGTAGCTCTTGTAGCTTCTTGTCGTTTGGCAACGATGCTTGAGAACAATGATGTACAATGTTGAACAATTGTATATGTCCTTGGTTGGCGCCGAATTCTCTGACCCAGGAAACTTCTTTACAGGTCAATTCTACACGCAACGATTTGATTACTTCGTGTATGATCGTATCTTTGGAATGAATTTGATCGAAATTATCTTTTAAAAATTTAGCATAATCTTGTGGTGTTTTGCATTTGTTTTGTTTGTTTGAATTATCATCCAATCGCATTCTTTGATTCAACATCATACGCTTCTTTTCGATCGATATGCCACGTAGGCCATTTTTTTGCTCTTCTTTTAGATTATATTCATTCTAGCAAATATAATTCAGCAAACATGATTTTAGCCCAAAATGATTCAACAACAACAAAAAAAAACTTACCAAAATAAGTTTCTCAAATAGTTTATCAACATTATCGGCATCCGAAGATGTTGAAGATGGCTGAACTTTAGTCTCCAGTTGATTGTTCATCTTATCGAATGATTCATCTTTATCATTAGAATTATGATTTTGATTATTCCGATCGGACCAGTTCCTACTGGAACGATGACCATTGGAATTGAATCCAGACATGGTTGCCACGGTTGTTGCAGTTGTTGGTGATGTTTTATTTTTAACACTCAACTCTAATTCGTTCAATAATGCCGACGGTAGCTGTGGAACTTTGGGGCCATTTGTTGCCCAAAATGGTGAAAAACTACTATTATGGTTGCTGTTGTTATCGTTGTTGTTGCTGCTATAATTGTTACTGGGCGGTCGATCATTGATCAAATGCTGCTGATTATTGGTTGAACCAACAAGTTGTTCATTGAAAGGTTCAATAGCATTCTTGTGCTCTAACAATGATGAACAATGTTGTTGTTGTTGAAGGTTAATTTTGGTCTGAGACAATTGATTTGTTGATAATTTTTCGTTCAATTCAGTCACTAAATTATTCTCTTTGCTTGATTTAGATTTTTTCCCTTGATTTTTATGTGGTTTTTCATTGGAATTGTTACTATCCGAGCATTTATTGTTGGTGATTTTGTTACGATTCAAAATACGACTCTGGAAACAAACAAATAATGAGAATGATGCATGAAAATATCACCGTCACCGAATCGTGTGATTACTTGTGAGCACATAAAACAAAGCAATCATAATGATTGAACTTGAGTGTTCAACCACTATGATTATTTAAAAATACTGGTATTACTATTATCATCGACAACAAGCAACCAACCAACCAACCAACCACCAATCGATTTGGTTTCCTGGTTTCTTGATTGGTCACAACCAAAAATACTAGATTGGTTGCCAAACATGCAAAACTAGTAACTAGTAATATCTATGGATAACACCAATTAACACCACTACAACATGCCATTCATGGGTGAAAACCACCGACATTATGGACGACATTATGATTATGATTCTAAATAATTAACATGCTTGAAATTGATGAAATTCATGCATTCATTTCTGGATTCAATTTCGATTTCAAAAACAAAAAAAAAAACAATGCTTACAATTGCATTGGTTTGATTGGATTTTTTCTGTTTTGATGATGTTGTCTTGTTGTTTCTATCATCTTGTTGATCATTGTTAGCATTGTTAGCATTGAAATCATTTCCATTGCTGTTGCTGTTAATGTAGATCTTATCTGGCTGCTTATTCATTATTATTATTATTATGATTATTATCACCAAAATTGTATGGCTGGCCGCTGTAATTTATTTAGCCCTTTTTTGTTTCTTGCAAAACATGTATTTCACTCACCCAAATATCGCCTACGTATGCTAGCTAGCTACACACACACACACATGCTACACAATCAATATTTTGTTTTTTTTCTATTCAACGATTGTTAAATCAATGCAAAGATAACTAACATCACCACCAACACCAGCAGCAGCAATACAGATTGAAGTGATGAAGCTTAAAGTTAAACACACAACAAGCTATACACATACACATACACACACTGTTTGCGAAACATTCACTAAATCATCATCATCTTAAAGAACATCATCATAGCTTTTAGATAGAAAACACATATATTGCCGTATATTGAAACCCACTTGTTGAGTGAGATAAAATACACAAGGTAACTATTAATATACTTAATAATACTTCATAATTGACCAACCTGGACAAGATATAGCTTTGGTGGAATGGCTAGCGCCACCATCCAAAAAAAGAACGAGACGAAAAAAACAAGGCAGCGAACTTGCAACGAAAATTTACAAACAACAACCTGTTTACAACCGAAACACACACACAAAAATCACGATGATGCTGATTTATGTGAGTATTTGCGTGCGTGCTGTCCGCTCAGCACAACGGCCACGCATATTTTCCTATCCCTGCACCACCAAGGCTTGGCTAAGAAGCACACCGATCGGTTTCGCAGCAATGCGCAAGCTTGTTGTATGATAATGGTGCACTCAAGTGAATATGTTATTTGTTCGCGTAATGCTATTGGTTGGATTTTTTTACATGTTTCATCATCAACCATTTATTTTGGCCGTTCAAAAATTTCATACCGTGCTGCCATCTTTTAGCAAAACTATTAACTACTTACTCAGAGAAATAGTGCTTGTTCTGTAAGCATTAAAATAGTTGGAGAAACTTGTAGTTGTACTTGTATTGTCAAAGTGAAAATTTGGTTGTACAGCCAAAGGCTTAGAGTTAGGATTTTTGGTCTTGAACACGAGCGGACTCATTTTTCATGACGTCACGGGTGTCAGGTTTTTCGCGCTGCGTTGGTTGGCCATCATTTTTGAATACAATTTTTCAAAACCTTTTGGCTGCCAACTGGACAACATCGAACAAAAACTATTTCTCTGAGTGTACCAAAATCATGAGTAAATTTTATTTGCCAAATTTATGTTGCAGAATCGATGCCAATTCTGTATTAATATCGTTCAAAGCGCTAATTTGTTGCAAAAGATAACGATTCTCATCCGACAATTTTCTAACCTTATTGGATAACAATTTAATCAATAATCTCATTATGGTTACTTCATCTTGTTGATCCAGAATCTCCGGTAAATTGATTCGTATATTATCCATATTTACTAAATTGTTCAGATTGTTCTTATTTTTCTGGCTAATATCCATGGTATTGTTACCACTAGAGCCTTGTAACGACATAAAGTTGGACATTCTTCTTTGTTGTTGACCAGATTGATTTGATTGTTGTTCCAACACCAATTGATTGAATGATTGCCATGATTGTTGCGAAGTTGACCGCTGTTCTTGTGGATTATGATGATAATAATGATGATTATTATTATCATCATTATTTTGAGCATTATTATTAGGGATATATTCTGTGCAGCTTTTATACGCTGGTTCCATGACAATTCCGGCTTGTTTACAATGTTCCAGATAATCACCCAAATGTGTGGATAACATCTTGGCCAGATTATCGAATATGATCTGCGTGGATGGTTCTTTACAATGTTGGTTGCTGTTGTTGACCACAGAACCGTTATCCATTTTGGCAAGTTTCTCCTGTAAAACTTGATTGATGAACACATTGAATGTTTGCAATATCATTTTGATATCATTCTCGTCCATCGTAACCATCGTTTGTTTTTTCAAATTCAAATATTTCATTTCGATCTCATTTTTGCATTGTTGTTGTTGTTGTTCAGCTGTTGTCGTCTCTAGTTGTTGTTGTTGTTGTTGTTGTTGTTGGCCAAGTGTGATCAGCTTATTATTTTCCAAGCCATTTTCACCAACCATCATTTTCTTTCGGAAGAAATCAACACACAAAAATTCAATCAATCAATCAATCATCGATCTCGAATCACCAAAACCCGATCAAACTTTTCAAAACAACAAACCTTGTCGGCCAAATTCTGATTATTCGATGTATAGTTTCCCATGTTATTTCTATGATGATTTG
>JAOZJS010000852.1:0-18613 GCA_025882695.1 Amerodectes protonotaria
GCTCTCTTTCTCTCTCTCTCTCTCTCTCTCTCTCTCTCTCTCTCTCTCTCTCTCTCTTCCTTTCCATCCTTTCAAATTGTGTGTGTGGGTTTATTCCGAATACGGCCAAATAATAATAACAATATTGGCCAATGGCCATTGACGATTAAATACTGCTGTTATTGTTGTTGTTGCTGTTCAAGTTGGTCGGATGGATATGATTTCCAAACGAAATATGTGTGTTCAATCTGTTTAGCTTATCATCGGTGTTGTTCATGCCATTGTTCGAAAATAATTAATTTTTCCTTTCTCTTTTGGATTTTACCAAATTTTCGCTGTTGATCTCAAAGCATCAGCAGGAACATTCAGAGCACATGAGCATCCTCATCATGTTCATCATCACCAACCATATAGCGCTCATAGATTCTAGAGATGCAAATCATAATCATCAAACACATACATGGACAAGGCATCAATTTTTATTTTTAAAATCTATGGTTTGCGCGCGCCAATCAACATGTTGTTCACGTAACATGCGAACGACAACATCTACGGAACAAATGAGCGAAATACCGAACACACGATCTGTATTCTAAATTTCTATGCCTGGTAAATTTATGAACAAATTCTCAAAAAAAAATCCATGTATGCGTACACACACAGAAAAAGAGAAGGAAGAATTGACCGATGTCCAATGACATCCAAAATAAAACTAATGCAAACCACACCTATTTTAAGGTAAAATAACTGACAACAAAAAATGGCCATCAGCAATTACAACAACGACAACAATAGGACAACACACTAGGTAAACAGGTATTACTGACCACCATCATCACCACAAGACCTTTCAACCAATTGTCAAGAGTGTATATGTGTGTGAGTGATGCGACAAACCAACGAAAACCCGAATAGTAAATGACAATGAACTTCAAAATTTCCGAACATTCGTGACAAAATTTCTTGTCGCGAAACGACATAGAACTCACATGCCAAGGATGTCCGACCAAATTGCTTGATTTCATCATCATTGTGGTCCTGTTCCCAAAAAAAGCGGCACAAGGGATTGGAAAAAAAGTTGGGATAGGAATTCATCAATAATAATGAAATCAACTGAAAATAAATTGCCTTGCAAACAGAGAAGATATCTAATTATATAACACAAGCTCTTCAATCGATGTGAATAATGAATGGAAAAGGAAATTCTCTCATTCTCTTTGAACATTTCAAGCAGAAGTGAAGTGATTTCTTTTCTCCTGAGTTGTGCGTGTGTGTGTGAGGTGGTTAATAAAAATCATTAGGACAACCAACAACAACAATACAGATTGAATAGTTACAGATTGATGGTGGACACCTACACACGCGATCAGATATAAGAAATGGGAAGAACCAAGCAAGATGGAAAAGAAATCCTTTTAAGATATTGTGTGCATAGATCTAAGTGTGTGTGTGTGTGTGTGATCTGGAAAAAGAAATAATATGTCTGTTCAGTATGGGAAAAAACAAGGCTGTGGTCATCGAATTGTGAACACAGGCTGTAGCATCAGGTAACCTGAAAACGAATAAAATGAAAACGTCGACCTCATATTAATCACTAAGGAATTTTCCAGTGTAGTTTGTCAGTCAGTCAAAAGTAATAGTTTCTTTTGTATTTAGACACATCTCTGGTGGTTATAGTGTGGATTCATTAATTCTCACAGACAATTATTGATCTGATACTGGCAGAAAAGGAGAACGAGAGAAAACAAAACTGATTGAATATAGAGAATATAACAAACGCGCAAACTATATTTGATTTGGCACACTTGCAATGATTTTTGTCGAAAACACGCCAACGATTTATGATATTTGATATTATTTCGTCCTCTTTTCGAGGCGGAATGAATAAATCTCATTCTCTATGAAAATGAGGACAATCCAGGGGCCATATGTTGCGGTTTTTACCGTGTAAGTAGTCTGGTTGGTCTGTAACTCACTGTGACAGCCAGCCAGCTAGCTAGTCAGTCAGTCAGTCAGGCGGTTTTCAAAAACCGAAATTGATTTAATAAAGTCTCTATTGTGTGTGACCGAATACACGAAAAATAGGGACCGATTGTGTCATAAATTATTAGCTAAAAAACACCATCACAATGTCAAATGTCAAATACTTCAGAAGAACAGGATAGGATTAGGATCCTTACTTTTGATTTAATGGCCATGTTCTTCGGAAACCAAGAGTGTGAACTTAATCTTGAACATACAAATGCCATGCCAACACTACCATCACCGCAAATAGAAAGCAATACTTTGATTCACAAAAAAAAAGAGTTAAGAATGAATGGTGGTGATCCAATTTCGGTTAAAACGTCAACTATCAAATGCGTGTATTTTCTTCTTTTGCTTCTTTTTTATTTATTCTTTGACATACAATCCAAGAGGAAAAAGCTAAATTTATCTAAAAATCATTCCTTTTCTAATGCAAATTGGGCCTTGGCAATGTTTTGATTGGAACAATCGAAACACATTTTGGAGGGTATCTAACGATTCTAATTTTTTCGGTTTTTCCTATTGGTTGGCACTCCAAGTTCAAACTAAATCGTTAGCAAATCAGCATCCTAACCAAGGATACTTGGAACAAAAGCATAGACCGAAAAAGAAATAGGGAGAAAGAGCTGAAATATATTGAGTTTTCATTGAATATCAACACAATATGTGATGCCAAAATCTAGAAAAAAAAGACATAATTTATATGCAGCTTTTATTCTAGATTCAAAGTCCAATATTTATGTAACCACCACCAGAATCAACATTATTTTCTGGTTGAAACATGGATAATCATAACCAGCATGGTCATCATCATCGTTTCCGATTGATGTAAATTTTGATGAGCGGTTAACAGCCATCGATGGGATGGAATGTTAAACTGCTAAACTTTCAAGTTTGATGTATCAACAAACACAAATACTACGATCTTTTAAGAATTTTCGCCTTGTGGAAACTAGAGGGATTTTTAGTGTTAATTAGTTTTGATCTCGGATTGAGCTCTTTTACATTGCAGTATCAAGACAATCCGAATCCTTTAAGTTGGATAAGGTTTAGTCAAGGATTCATTGATAGAATTCAGCCTAAATATGGCTGGATATCATAGATTTTTTTCCCGCAAAACCTTTGTTCACGAATCATTCATTTTCCTGCTACCATGCCAAACAACAAATGTGCGCAATGAAGAGAATAAAGAAAAATTTTATGAATGAAATGAAATTGGTCTCAACTTCAGGATGGATAGCTATTATCGATGGATAGCTCGTAATTCGGGGTTTTCACTATGCGCTCTAGTATATACTATCCGGTCGCCAGTGTGTACAACTAAAAAGATTATTATGTGCCATCACACACAGACATAAAAAAAAGAGAGGGAGAGAGAGGGAAAATATAAAACAGAATCGGCCGAGAGCGTGTTCTGTGAGTTTACAAAAAACGGCCGCAGCATCAATAGACTAAGCATCCTCTAATTAAGTCAGTCGCAGTTTTCTTTAAATAAACTCTCCAAGACTTTTAATGTTTTTCTATTTTTTTTCTATGGCGCTTCCGATAGCGTTGTGTTTTTTTTTGGGAACGGAACTTGATTCTTATTAATCTTTTTTTTGTTTTGTGCTCCATCTTTTTTTGTTTGCGGTAATTATTGATGATGTGCGACACACACACACACAGTGCACGGTAGTAACGATAATAATCATGGCGAATATGACATTTTTTTCTCCAACTTTGTGATGAGAAAATGAGTTTGCGTGTATGTGTGCACCTCCTTTGTCCTGTCCTCTCTCTTTCTCTTCCTTCTTTTTTTCTCTATCTCTCTATGTGTGTGTGTCTGTCTGTTTCAATGTTTTCATGATGAAAGGATCAATAATAGTGGCTACTACTGTGGTGGGATAGTAAAACAGTACAAGATAGTAAAGCAGAAAGGAAAGAAAAAAGAAGGCGTTCATTTTGTGCTGTTGTTCACAACAGAAAAGTATTGTTTTTACAAATCACTGCTTTGAATAGAACAAAAATATACACACATAGTAAGAGCCAATAAGATTTGGGCAGGATGGCTCCCTATGCTTAAAGGCAAATAAATCGAAAACTATTGGTAAATAAACACAGACGAAAGAGAGATGCACATAAACCTCCCCTTTTTCTCTCTATTTCTGTTGTTCGATACACATTCATTTCGAACAAAACAAGTTTATTGGCTTAGCAGTGGATGACTGGATGAGAAAGAGGAGAAGAAAGAAAGGAAAGAAACAAAATGGGCGCCTTCTTGTCTTCGATGACCAGCTATTGGCTATTGGCAGCAAAACCCCAACCCCCTAAATATGGTGCAGTAAACGTCAATGGGCGCAATTCCAGTAGCAACTATTAACAGCGGCAATGTTGTTTAGGCTCCAACCATTTTTTTCGTTCTTCGCTTCTTTTCCTTGTACAAAAGTTGTCTCTGCCTCTTTTCTCTTTTGGTGTCTCTCTTGCACACTATACACTTGGTTATACACTTGGAAATCGGTTGGGCTAACAACAAAAACTATCAACCTATTAAAAATAATCATTCATGATGTCTATTCTCTGTTGATTCATTCATTAATTTATGCTTTTGTTTTTTGGTGGAAAAATTAAAACAAAAAGCCAAAGCCATGGACACTTTGTCAGAGCGATTTCAAAAGTATATTGCCTCTAATCAAATGTTTGGTGGACAATCCTCGGTTTTTTTTGGGAATGATACGAACAAATGAAACGGACATGCATGCTTGGTTGCCATTGTCGATGTGCATGAAAAATGTCGTTGCAGGTATATTATCGACCTAAATAATTATAATACAGGTGGCGGTGATACACAGGTGTCGTCCAAATCCCAAACTAATGGCCAATGACCACTGGTGGAAAGATATTCAGATTAATACCAAGAAAGGTTGATTGGTGTGCAACAACTGCATGGTGTGTATGTGTGAGTGTCCATTGGTTCATGTTCATTTATTCATTCATTCAACCGACAACGATAATAAAGTCGAAGTTGATTGTTGCAGAATAAACTTATTGAGAATTCTACATGTATCACCACCACCGCCACCAGAAACGAAAACAAAGGGGCCTAGAAAAGGGCATACACTAAACACACCATAAATGGTAGTATATTGTGTTCATCGATGTGCATTAGAGAAAAATACGATGGACAGTAGCAGCAGATATCCACTGGCCAGTGAAGCAAAACAAAGATTGTTTCATTTCTGTTGGACCAAAAAATAATATGCACAACAACACGGAACGTTTTTTTTTAATTATGCTATCAATTATTGAGAAGCAACATTCAGTAAGCAAGCAAACAATACACCACATTACTGCCTGGATCACTTGATTTAACATAATACCATTGGTTAAATTTTCTGGCTTTCAAAAAAAAGCCAAGTAACCCGTAGTTTTTCTTAAATTTTCCAATGACCATAGGTCATTTGCTTAGCTCAATACAGACGAGAGGTTGCTTTAGCTAATGAATATCAGTTCTTAAAGGGGGAAGAGAGATGGAGAAAGAATTAAAATAATTATCATCCTTTAGGCGCATTGAAAAATTTTTTCTGGACAGTGCAATTTAGTTTTTTTTTGTTTTTCATATAATATCCATTATTTGTTGATTAGATTAATAATCTCATTTAATTGCTATTGTATGAAATATGTCTCTTTTGTATTGAAACAAAACGAGATGATAGCCAAAGTACGGACTAATGAACAATAATAAAAGTGGAATTTAGAATAGATTGGTCCAAAAGGTGCTCTCATGTTGGATGAAAGACGCCATCTTAGTAATACCAGTAATGCATAACTAATAAATACTGCAAGTATGGACCATCAGTGGCTCTTCCCCATCATCATCATAATTATTTGTCTAAATCTATTGTTCATTTGTCACACAGAGTTTCTCTCTCGCTCTTTCATCTTCAACAGTGGACAAAAATTCTAGATACCGAGAATGGATGACAAGTACGACATAGTGGAGAGTAGAGGATAGAGAGGTTAGACAGTCAGACAATGATATAATGGCTACTACTGCTTTGCACACGATGAAATAAACGATCTATAGTATTCCAATATTAATCAACAACAAGCTCCTCAACTTTAGGAGCTAAATCTTGTTAAACTTATCAACTCTGTCCTCAATAATATTCAACCCATAAGGAGGATCCTGAATTTCGAGTATAAAAAAAGACAATTGTCGGTGATGACGATGATGAAGATCATCATCATTTCCATGAGAAACTAATCTCAACTTTAACAACAATCAAAATTGAAAATGATTAAATCAAGTTAAAGTTATTAACTGGCTATAATATACCTGTTTGCTACTGCTTCTGCTATGGTCCAAATATACTTTCCTGTATGCATGTGTCAGTGTGTGTCCGAAGACTGGCTAGTTTGTCGGTTTGTTTTTTGTCAACCATGAACAACAACTACAGCAATCAATTAATTATGAAAATAGTAAAAAAGGACAGACATCAACTCGCACATATTCGATGCAATCAAATGTTGACCAATTATGTTTTTATTTTTCTTAATATTCTAAACTGGTTTTCGAATCTTATTACTATAATAACAATCATCATTATTTCATTCCATTCTTATCATTATTGCTCCCTATAAAGATCACTTTTGCCATTGTGAATGGAAAAAATCATTCAAATCAGTTGAATGATGAGGATTTCTTCATTCTATCATGCAGTTCTCATAAAGAGCTGAGAACAATCATTAGAAATGAAGAACATGTCTTGGATGATAATGAATTCAACAACACATACATAGACTAGATTGGATTTAAGGAATATCTAGTCTAAATTATCGGAAAAACATGACGAAATTTGCCGATTACTAAAAATTCTTAAATTCAATTAATGGATTCCTATCCATTTCTTTGAGAGTTCGATATAAATGTGTAAAGAAAATATAGTTTGGATGAACTATCGGCTTGCCAAAATTTTTGACAAGTGCTCAATGAAGATGAGCATCATATTCGAAAAACACTAACCAATACAGCTATCTATCAAGCAAGGATATTTATAAAGCAATAAATAAGGCTTAGAGAAGTTTTCCAAACTTGAGATCTCTAGACAGAGAAAAAAAGAGAGGAAGAGAGACGGATTCCAAAAAGGAATAACAACAAGCAGCATACACCCAAAAACTTGAGAGAAAACTACAGCTATTAATCATTTACTAATAGTAAATATTTTTATTTCCAATGATTGATATATTTGGTGCAATGTTGAATGATGGGCGATGGTTGATTTTAACTTTGTGGTTGTTGCATAGAATGTGTGTGTGTGATTGGGCGCCCACCATTACCAAGAAAGCGTTTGAAAAAGGCCAAAACATTGACAGCTCTAATTGCAATTCACCAAGATAGATAGACGAAAAAAGAGAGTGTGATACATTGGATACAGCCACAAACTGCCACAATATTTACTGTTTATTGTTCAAATGGCAGAATCACCGGCTTACATGTATGTCTGGGTGCTATATGCAGTCTAGGCCTCAACACATGCCCAATTAAGGAGAATATCGAGGATTTAGAAAGAAAAAACATTGATTCAAACAATAATCTGACAATTGGTCAGCCCGAGCAGATCCCAAAGTTTAAGATATTTCTCAAAGAATATTTCTTCCGACTAAGCTACTTGTTAGCAGCAGATATCCAGCAGCAAACAAGATGATGATTATGATGGTGATGGTGATATTTAGGTTTCTTTCAAGAATCGGGATTTAGATTTAGGTTTTCTTTCTTTCAGAGAAAGAAAATATTCTCCAAAAAGCTCTTCAGTTGTTTTCATTTCTCTATTTCGGATTGTGGGAACGGAAATTTGCTGCTTTTAAAATCTAATTAAATCTCTCAGCTAACAGAAGAAAGCGACTAGAAGAAAACTTTGAGGAAAAACAACTGACAAGAATAAGAGCGTAAGAATCTCATTGGTGATATGGCTAAAGGCAATGATCTAATCACCGTACACATTTACACACACATTCAAACATATGTACGATGGTAGAATGGCTTGTTAATGGTGTGGGTCTTCGAGTTTGTGCTCGCGTTTGAGTTTTTGCCTGTGTAACTGTGCGTATGCGATTATCACTTGTTGGTCAGGAAAAGAATAATAATAACTAAGGAGACAGAGTGTGAGAAAAGTCAATCAGTGGTGTGGATTGATCGATCATGATGAATCATCTAATCTACCTATCATTCTGGAAATCGATTTCTCCCATGGATTATTATCATAACTACATGATGATGATCATCCTCACACGAGAACAAATTTGCGGGAAAAATCAAGAATCACTCACCCAACGGTATCACAGCCTTGGATCCTAAGTTACGGGTTCTTCTATGCAAATCAAATAATTAATATGATTGTTGTTTTATTCGTGGTTCGCACACTAAAACAAAATTGAATCGATCGACAAACCTGTGGCAAGATTTTGAATTTAATGAATTTTCACCTTCCTCTTTTTTGTTTCGAAACAAATAGCCTCTGGGCATTGGGAAATGATATGACGGGCAAGAAGAAAGACGGATCGTTTCACATTTCAGCGTTCATTTTTTATCTGTGAGGAAACTTCACCTGAAATTTTGAAAAAATAGGCGACAAATTTAAATGATTGGTTTCGTAATATCAGAATTCGAAAAATGAATCAATTCATCCGACGATAATGGAGATGTAAAAGTTATGAAATTTGGTTTATGCCAGGGGTAAGGCAACCATTTCAATCAATAGTACCAATTTAAATTTTAAAATTTTTTGGCGGGTAAGTAGTGTAGAATGTAGACATACGACGACATCTCTGAACAAGAGAACAGAAATACACCTTCTTCTGCTGTTTAAAGTGTGACTCGTCATCAGGCCAAATCACCACTATGAACCAATCAGAGGGGAGAACGGTTCTTATAGGCGTCAAACATGCACAGACATGTACTGATTAAGGCTGGTAGCTTTTCATCGCTTCAAATCATCATTGGACCAATCAGAGAGGAAAAAGCTTCGTCTCCCGTTTAGAAATACTTGGTGGGCGGCACAAAAATGTTTGATGAACCCCTGGTTTATACTTTGATAGTAACTTTAGCTACTACTTTATAATTATAAAACTCGAATTCAAATTTCTCATATTTTCCAACCTATTAATCGGTTTTAACTAATGAAATTAATGAATTTCCTCAACTAAATCGTTTCCTAGATCGTTTCTTTTATTCATTTTATTCATTTTTTGGATCATTGTTTCCTAATGTTAGTTTCAATTAAACACACATATATGGTTATGAAAATGCTCGTGGAAAATGAAAATCAATAATAATTCAATTAGTCGTGACCATATAAATTCTGTGATTCATTATCTCCTTCATTTTTATAATTCCTGCATCTCTATTTCTTCATCTCTTCTCTTGTTCATCACAAAGTTATTCGGGTACTAATTTTCAAAACGCACACCAACATTGCCGCAAAGTTTATAAATCATTGGGCCAAAATTTGTGCATAAAAGTGCATCAAAATCGAAATCTTGAACTGGGCCTTTCCATCTCAATCGATTCAACCAACCGACAATCGCACACACGCAGACAATCGAGAGAATAATGAAGAGAATGATAAAGATTACTACTAGCGAACTAGGCATCAATTGTCAAGAAAATATTCATCCATTCATTCAGATTGAAAGGGGATCTGTACTCTAGTTCGCAAACCACAGAATAGAACAGCCAAGATAACCAACTTAAAACTGAAGTATGTTCAAATGTGGTTCAGGCACTATTATTAAAAGTTGTTAAGTATTATCAGCGATCCATTGTGGTGGTGGAGGCTCGATGGGATGTTATTATTTTTATATTATATAATATACTCTGTAATAATAATCATATCATTCACTAATCTCCTTATTAATAGGTATAGTGCTTTCCAACAGTATTTATAGCAGCGGCAAATAGATTCTCTCTCTCTCTTCTCTCAATCATTTTTTGACTTTTTGGATTTTGATTTCTCAATAACAATCATGATTCTTCCAGGAATAATAAAGACTTCATTATTATTATTATTATTATTATTATTACTTTTCAGCAATTTTTTGACAAGCCACATAAATATAACTCTACCCAGATCATGATGCTTCATGGTTGCTGTGTCGGATTCACCGCCAACCCTTTTCTAATCTAGTTTGGCTGGTCTGATCCTGAAGAATGAAGCCATGAACGAGCAAAGAATATTCTAGCATATCGATCAGATTTTATTTTTATTCTTTTTGCTTGTTTTAAGTGGTGTTACTACATCATGGTTGGGGATCTAAGCCATTGCTGCTGCTTATTTTTCCATTGTAGCTAGTGTTTGTCGTTTATTCTACCAGTGTGTGTGTGTGTGTGTTTAATTTTTTTAATCTTTACTATCCCAATGGATCATAAATCAAATAAGAAGTCAATTTAGCATCTTTCCATTCTGCCTTCTCTAGGGTTCTGTCTTATATACTTCTGGTGCTACTATGAGTGAGCTTCAAACCATCAAACAGCCAAACCTTGATGGCGTTTGATCAGAATCTCTGTCGGTCATAATCAATGTTGTGTACGATTCTGATCCAAGGCAACAGCACATTTTTTGTATGTCCTGGCCATTGGCCAGTCATCAAGTCAAGTGATTCCATTCATTTTGGGAACAAATTCTAGAAAAACTGATAACCATTCTCGTTTCCTCTCCCTGTCGGGCTTCGGAACATTGTCACACAATTAAATATAAATCTTTGATGGCAACATTATTGTTATTATGATTTGGTCAAGTAAAGACAAGAAGCAAATAGAAGCATCACCATCATGGCCATCATCAATGTGAACATTTCATTGGGCCAGCAACAACATTGCCCCAAAGTTAATAACAATAATTGTGTGTTCAAACAGGCCAAACAGCGTTAATTTATCTGACCGAACATACGCGCCGGCCCATATGCTGGCCTTTTTTTATTTGTACATTGAACAAGCATCTTGTTATGCTTGGGTTTAAGTTCGGGTCCCAATTGTCGATTAGAGAGTGTGCTTGTTGTATATTTCCTAGTTGATATTACTGAAAGATACGGTTGGTTGTTGAACACCAAAAATAATGCTTGACTAGTCAAATATTTTCATTATTTATCTATTTTTATCTTGGCCTCGAAGCAGACAAAAAAGCTTCAATCTTTCTATCATTCTTTTTGGTTTGTTCCACATTCTCTTGGTCCCCTCATTTGGTCATTTCTTTCTTTGGCCAAAATTAGAATAGGGCCAACATTTTGTGCATCATTTAACACACCAAACATACAGCTAAATATATAAAGAATACCAGTTTTTTGTTGTTGCTATTTTTCGTTTTGTTCTAGATCTAACTTTGATCAACTTTTTCCGATAAAATGAACAACTTACAACCACCCATGCCAGTAAGGACAGTTTGGGCAACTAGATAGAATATTGTGTGCCTATGTGTATGTGATCAGTCTTTCAATGATCTTGCTGCTGATGCAACTATGTTAGCCATACAACAGACTTGAAATCCTTTTGGCGCTGGAATATCCATTCTCAAATCATTATTTATGAAATATTAGAAAATACCACCAATATGATGCATGTGTAGGCCAGACCGATGGTGAAAACAAATTGCTTTTTTCATGTTTCACATCTGAGCATCCTAGCTATCAAACCAAAAGAGTAGACGAACAAAAACGGGAAGGAAAACCGTTTTGAATTTTTTGATGCGAATTTCTCTGCCAAGCATTGGCGGCATCAGTATTCGATCAAGATTATAGACACATTTACAGAAACATTTTTGTTCGCCGAGAATGGATGATGATGAACAATGACAATCCGACCTAGCCTACACCAATTTAAATATGACCGGCACGTTTTTTAATATTTCTCTCAAAACGTTAACTGTAAAACGTGAAAACCTAAGTTTAATCTAATCCTTTGCCAACGCGTATTCTGTATGCGTGTCTTTATGGCCGCCCTCTCTTTGAAAAATACGGGAAAAATTTGAATTTCCCAACTGATTTATAATTTTTCTCCCTTCTGGATCCATCTTCTTCGGCGAAATTGAAATTGTAAAATTAAAATTTGAAATTAAACTTGCAAACTTGTGCCCTACTCCCCCATGGTTGGACCAACTCTGTGGAGCAAAACTGGATATGTTTGATGTTAGTCATCATTGGATTTAGCCAACCAGCATAAGAACAAAAAATACGCGCAATATTTCTTCCTATCAACACTCGGGACCAAGAATCAACAACTAAACAGCACACCAACAACACCAACAACAACATCAAAATCAACCCTTTTTCAAGCCAGAATATGAACACTAATTTATATCCATGCACGTTAAGCTTTCTGGTGTTGGAAGGTTTTCCTAGGAAAAAAGCCAAGAAAAAACTAATCGAGACAAGTCTAAATTTAATACGGTCCGATTAAGCCTTCTGCAACCCGAAGGGTCTTTTAGTTTGGTGTATTATATTTGATTGTGGATGTGTCAGAATAGACATAAATCTTATACCCAAGCAAGGCCTCTCTTGCTTTCAAAATCTGTTTCTGGTTCTATTAGTGGTTCTCACTTCTCACCTCTCTTTGGCGTTAGCAATAACTCATTCACAGACAAGCGCTGAATTCATGCACCAAAATTTTTCTTTTTCAAATCCCAGTATTATTCTAAATATTCTAATGCTCAAAAAAAAAAGAAAAAGGGTGAATTATCGTCTCTGTATGGATGCAAATATGGTATATGTGTTTTTTCAGTTTTCATTCTATATTATTTGTCTGCGCTCCAAAAATCACAATTCAAACTTCTTAGTTGGCCAATCCAAGAAAGCTTGGCTTCTGTTACTAGTAGCATACAGAAACGGCGATAATAATAATAATGAAATGTTAGAACAAGAACGATGTTTCACAATCGTTCCAGGATTGATGATAAATGCGCCACTAGTGTTGCATCCGGCACCACCATCTTTGTACCTAGAATATTGATTACATATGAATTTTTATTATGGTGTTGCGCCATTCTTGATGATCAACACTTTCAGACACACTAAATTGATTAGTTTGAATTTGTTATTCATTGTGGAATATTGGCGTACGCAAATACATCATCATTACTCTCGTTCACCGAAAGTGTTGATGTCTAGAAGAAACATTATCATTGATCAATATGGGTGAGAGAAAAGAATGAAAAAAAATAAAAAAGACTCCCAGAAATGTCATGGAAAGAAAGAGACACCACTTTGCTTATTCTCCTTTTTTTCTCTGTTCGTTCACCATCACTTACCAATATTCCAGCCATAACTATAAATGATCGAGCCGTAGATGTGCCTAAACGATCTGGAGATATCTAAACTAAAGGCATCGAGGAATATTCTTAGCAGCATCTTGAAGTGTGCGTGTGTTTTCTTTTTCGGAAAATTTGACATTCTCTCTTTCAGCCGTCATTATTGTTATTTTCCTTTTTTCTTGCTTTCCTTGCAATTCATTTTGGAGAAGGCTTCAAAAAGCTTCATCCATTTTTCGCTGCTTTTCTCTTTCTTCACATTTTGGATATATGAAAGTCAATTCCATAGAGTGGAAATCGCAATGGTGATATGCATGGAATATTTATTTCATGCTAACCAAAAACTATAATACAAAAAATCAGAATGGATTGACAGGAGAGTGGAAACATCGTATCGGAACTCGATTCAAAAAAAATTTCATTTTTCTCTGTTCCACACCCACTTAAGTATTTTTGCTCTCAATTCAAGGAACTCCTGCTTCTTTCTTTTTATTATTTTTTTGTTCTGGTGCACAATTAAGCTAAATAAGAAAAAAAACCCAAGAAAAATGATCACACATTGTGAGCAAGTAGGTCTAAGTATAGTAAGGATTCGAAACATCAAATAACAAGCACATCTAAAGGTTTTTTTAACAGCCGAACAAGCAGAAGATAAAGCTTCGGAAAACAAAGCGAAAAAAAGAAGAAATTCTCAACTATAATTTTTTTTAATTTGAATTGATGCTTCCTTTCCTTTCAGTTATAAGATGATCACCACCATAATGATAATAATAATAAATAGATCAGTTTGAATGCCCCCTTTCTTCCATTTGGTTCCTTGCTATGAGCGCGAAAAGCAACAAAAACCTGATCTGTCTTCCCCCAAAAGTATCTCAGGCAGTTCTTAGATTTTAAGTATGTGTGTGTGTGTGTGTGTGTGATTCACAATTCACAATAATTCCAAAGCTATTTTTGTATATTTACTATCATTCAAAGAGCTAGAGCAAATGGGAGACAGAGACAGAGATCAGACAATAAGAATGTCACAGATCAAAATGGATTTGATTTTGATTGCCTGGCTACATACTCAAACTAAAACTTGATTTTTGTTCATCTTAGCTGCTATTTAAGGAAAAACGGATAGAATTCAATCGGAATGAATGAAACGACAACAAAGAGCGCGCCAGAAACGAATGACAAAATCTCAATGAAATTACACCAACTTAATGAGCGAAGAAGAGACATTATTTATTAATAAAAAAAAGATAATCCAAATACATTATGTGATTGCGCTCAATGCTTTCTCTTCTTGTGTTTCTGATCTCAATTCAACTGCTGCTTTATTTTTCCGACCAACGATTTTCGATTCTTGTTCGGTTCGGTTCAGGGTGTTAGAATTGTCACATTAAACAATGTCAGAAAATCATTCAGTCAGTTTGTGATTCAGTCAGTGTTTGATGTACGACAAACAATCACATTTCACACACAAACTAGAATCGGAGCCAATAGATTCCCTTTTCGGTTGATGAAGTTGGCTCTCCGGACACAAACGAAAAGAGACAAAAAACAAGCGATTTTGTGTTTTGGTTCTTTGGTGGTGTCTACACAAGCATAAAATAATTTTTTTCCAAAAAAATTTTACGATGCTCAACATCTTTACGCTCTTTCTTTTCGCGCTGTCTTCCTGAACATTGCGTTTGTCTTATTTTTCGGGAATATTGGTACGAATCTCTTGGCATGTTCTGATGTCTGATATCTCATAAACATGGTATGACGATCGGATAGTGATCATTTGGTTCAGGAACATAAACTCTCGACCAGAAACGACCGAGTAACACAATGATTCTTTGCGTTCCGTTAATTTCTAAAGTGTCATGATGTTTTTTCCGACAAAAAAAACAAACGGAAAGCAGAAACAATAATTACCATCCTAGATGGTCTTTTAATGGACACTAACAACACCAGTATTCATAGCTGATATGGTTTAAAATTGGACCAGTTATGGTCCAGTTGGTTAGAGTGTCATTCGTTGAAATTTTTTGACCGATCTAATGTATTTTTGGTTGCAATTTGTTTGGTCATCAATCTATAATCTATATGCCCAACATTTTCGACCTTCTTTCATTCGATGAAAAAAATTGGTTAGCAATATTTTTCTCAGCATCCGCGTCCGGCAAAAAATGTAGCGAATGTCAGCGAGGAACTAATGCGTTCAAACTGTAATCGTAACACCTCTTTTGTCTTTTTGTAGGCCTCCAATCGCTGTTTGTGCTGTACAATGATGAAAAACATCGCCTTACGATCCTATGGACCTACCCATCATCATCGCTTTGGTCGAGTCAAGTCAAGTTTAGAAAGACAAATTGTACGCGCAATGAAGGGAGAAGAAGCTAGGATGAATCCTCCTTTTTTTTAACTATTTTCATTGTTCTAGTGTACGGGGAGGTGGTTTAATTTGGGGAAAATATGTGAAATATCGATTTGGGGGATTGGTCAAGTGACAGCGCATAGCGTTCAGAAACCTTGCAACATAGGTACTTTGAAATAGGTGGAGCTTGGTTAGAAGCAACAAAAAAACCATTTCGAGCCACAGTGCCTCATGAGCCAAGGGTCTAAAGGGTTAAGCAGAGGAGGAACTGTCGTTTGTTGGGAGACTAATCGGTTTCCTTGTGTATTAATTGGAAAGAAAAAAGAATACTCCTCAAGGATAATGAGCACACAATGCAAACAAGATTAATTGTTCTTGATATTGGCTAACAAAAACATTGTGGCTCATGTTTTTTGCTTCTTGGTTCAAGTTTTCACTCCCTGATCAATGTCATCCAATGTAACGCACTCTCGTTTCCGCTGTCAATTGAAAAACATGCTAGCTTTTTGTAAAAAAAAACGACAGTGCCCTCATCTGAAAAAGGCAGCAAAAATCGCCATGATTCAAGCAGGGAATCTCGAAATCGATTTCAAATTCTATTTAATGATTTTTCTCGGTTCTACACAGACACACAGACTGTTAAGATCCTGTGCACTTCACAAAAATGGCATTGAACAGCTTGGTGTTAAAGTGTGTAATTCATACTTTGATTTTGGCAAGTGTCTTGGTAAAAAGTTCTGGTGGTCGTGATTTAGCATTAATTATTTGCTAAAATAGATGCAACAATCGAACGAGAAATAAGAACCATGAAAGGCCTCTCCCATCAATGTGTCATGAATTTAGAAAAATTTAATAAAGATAATCCTTTCGGAAGGGTGTGCAAAAGTGCAATATGCTCGTGTAAAATGCTCGAAACAGATCGGAAACCATTTTTTGTCCTATTTATAAATCACACAAGGCAATAAAGTATTCGATTTCAATTCGCAATAGTTTACTGGTTTTTTCAAGAGATCCTCTCTGTTTCAGTTGAGGATTGATGGGTGATAAATAAATAGAGCAATTAAACAAAAATCATAATCGTTCACGCGTTACGTCCCATTCTTATTCTTGTTTTGAATGTTGGGCCAAATTCTCAGTTTATTCTCAGACTGACTAACTAGGGTGGATGAAAGTTATATTGACAGTCAATAACTTTTATCTGTCAAACAGATTCTGGTGGTAAAGCAAATCAGCAATTTCTAATGCACATAAATATCGGGCAACGATTGGCACACGATGAAATCTCGTAGTTTTTGTTTGCCGAACTATGTTACGATTTACGAGCTAAAAATAAATCCAAGAGCATTCGTGTTCAACATTCTCATTTAGCCACCAGAATGACAAAAAAACTAACCATTCCTCGAAGGCCAATTCAGTACTATTGATGGTTGTGTTGATGTGTGGTAAAGTTCTAGTCAAAATAACGGAAAGTGATCTGAATCAATCAATTTCTCAGCTAAGCAAAACGGAATGGAGAATAAATCAAATCGAAACAAGCTAGCTAAGTACTGAAGTTCTTTCATCTTTCATCCTAAAAAGGAGCTAATCACCAAAAGCTTTGGAATAGGGATGCAATCAATCCGAAAAGAATCCAGATCCTGGTTAGATTTGAAATTTTCCTCAATTTATAGGCCAGACTTTGAAACGCCATCTATTGATTTGAAATGTATTTTTTAAATAAGCTCTTTTGTCACCAAAAACCTGGTTAACGGTTCTTAATGAATATAGGTCTAAATTATTAACCTATCCAGCTCTTTTTGGCTTTTATGGGAAGCATTCAATCAACAACTAATCAAATTCGAAAAATGATTCAAGGCAATTCAAGCAACCATAGAGAGAGAAATGATTCATTTGAGAGAATTTTTGAAAATTTCAAATTTTAAAGTTTGACTGCCATCTGTTGATAAACTTTGAAAAAACATTCTCAAATTTATTATTCAAAAATAAATCCGATATTATCATTTAAATTTTTTGAACAATTATAATCAAAAAATGCAGAATCGCTTCATTGATTTGTTCAGCCGTTCTCTGTCTTTATCTTTTATCTAATCTATTTCAGTTGTTCAATTCCTTACTTGGACGCACAATGTGTATTAGCTTCAGCCATCAGGTTCTCAATTTAGCTTGAGTGGTCGTCTATTCATTCATTCATTCATTCATTCATTATTATCATGACCAACGAGCATAAAGGTGAAAATTCTTAGGCGCGTCCAACATAATCCGTAGGATTATCCTTTTATATAAAATTTATATTTTTCAATAATACAAACATCTATCTATCCAAAATTGCCATTCGATAGTGGCTCAATTATGAGGATAATCAAACACAACTAGTGTTGTACAAAAAAAGGAGGCAAAGACCGGAAAGAAAATATGTTTCTCTACGAAAATAGCCAAATTGAGGCGAGCTGTTTTGAAATTAATCGAAAAATATGAACATTCAAGCAGAACGAAGAAGAATGAAGAAATATAGTGATTAAATTAAGCCAAGATCCATATTGTCTTGATACATGCATGAATAGTGCAATGTGTTGTTGTTGTTTTCCATGAAAAATGGCCAGTTTTTGGCCAGTTCGGTTCTAATAGACTTAATATAACTAATTGACTGACAGAACTGAAAAACAGCAACAACAACAAGTATTTTTCGTGCATCGATTATTGTGTTGAATCTCGCGTTTCGTTTTGGTAAATTTACGGCACATTAGCGCAAGGGAAACCACCTCATTCTTCAAGATTATTGTTTAACTCTCCATCCAGTAAGACACCACCGTTCCCTCGGCTATGGATTGTATGGTTATCTCTCGGCTCTAGTTTGGCGCTTTATGTTTCAATAAATCTATTATATATACAATCTGTCAAGAAAAAATGTCCCGGCTTTTGTTTCGGAATAAGTCCCGAACGGCTTAGGCTAGAATAAAAATTTAAAATTTACCTAAAACTAGAGATCCTA
>JAOZJS010000853.1:0-18612 GCA_025882695.1 Amerodectes protonotaria
CGAATACTTTATATTCCCAGTTTTGGATTTTGTTTGTTCATCGCCATTTGTATCGAGAATTGCCTGCGATTTTCTCGTAAATTCATTTTGCTTAAATATTTCATTTACCTTGGATATTTTGTGCTGATCATTTCGCTATCCATTCGGACCATGCTCCGAAACATTGATTGGTTGACCGAGGAAAACCTTTATCGGTCGGGGATCATCATCAATCCACCAAAAGGTAGGCGAGGCGGGATTCTGCAATCCAACCTTTGTAATCCAACCATATTCTATCCTGCTCACCTGCTCTCTAGCTTATGGTAATTTGGCCAATATCCTCAGTTCCAAAGGAAAAATTGATGAAGCCGAACAAGTTTACAAGCAGGCGTTGGCCAAACGCCCAAACATGGCCGATGTTCATTATAATCTGTAAGTGGACTAGGTATTTTGGGGACTAGGCACTTTGAAATTAATCGCCTCAAATTCTCCCCAGAGGTTTATTATTCCAGAACCAGGGAAGATACGATGAAGCGCTTGAAAGCTATCAACAGGCCCTGCGGTACAGACCTAGATTGGCCATGGCACATCTCAACATGGGCGCCATCCTATCGAGGTTGGGCGACAAAGAACAAGCCAAACAAGTGTATCAGAAGTGCTCTGAATTGAGCAACCACGGGTTGAAGGATGTGAAAAATCATGAAATCACCAGAATGTCGGCGCTCTACAATTTGGGGCGGCTTTATATGGATGAGAAGAATTATTCAATGGCTTTGGAGATATTCCAACAAGCCTTGCAACAATTACCGCCATACTATCCGGCGCATTCACTCTACAACATGGTGGGCGAAGTTCATTTTAGATTGAATCGCACACGGGAAGCGGAAATGTGGTTTCGGAAATCGTTGCAATCGAAAAGTGATCATATTCCTGCTTATTTGACCTATGCCAAAATGTTGGTCGCATTGAATCGTGATGATGAAGCCGAGCTACTTTATGAAAAAGCCATGACACTTGTTGCTCCCAACGATTCAACCATTTTCCACCATTATGGTAACCACTAACTACTACCACTACTAGGCTTGAATTGAACCGGAAATACAATTTTTTTGCTGTGTTTTGTTTCAGGTCAATTCAAATTGAAACAAGATAAACTACCGGAAGCGTTGAAGATTTACGAAAAAGCCCGCGAAACATTTCCCAATGATTGTGATATTGTAATCAATATGGCCCATATACTGAGGGAATTGGCCCGAAACGACGAAGCTGAACAATATTATCGGATGGCGGTTCAATTACGCCCAAACGATGTTTTAACCCATTCAAATTTGGGCGCCATTTATCACCTAAACGGTAAACTGGATATGGCCAGAAAAACCTATCTTGAAGCATTAAAATTGAAACCAGATGATAATATCACTCAAATCAATTTGGGAAAATTAGAGAAAACCATTTCGAAACAAGAATTGAACCTTTGATTTCGTTTTATTTTGGTCGTTGATTGTAACCATCATCATCATAATCCCCATCATCATCTTCATTATTATCGTTTCCACTATGGCTCCAGACCAAAATTGAAAGATTATTACAATGATATAAAGATCATGATGTTAAGGCACACAATCGCAATCGCATGATCCACCGGAGTGTCGGTAATCGATCTAATCTTAGGCTCCTTGAACTTCGAGTGCCCAAGGTTTTATCTTTTTTATATTTTTTTTTAATACAATAATAATGTAAAGTATTTCCAATATTATAAAAAAAATATCAATACGATTATGTCAGGTAATCAATAAATAAAATTAAACCCTCGGATTCAATTTCTACTATTTGACGATGATCAATACTTGATTGATTGATTTCCTCGCTATTTGCTGCGATGCCTTTTTTTAAAAAACACAACATCTTTAAGAATCACATATAAGAATCCGTTTGGGTCATTAAAAAATTGTCGTCGTTTGTTTCATCAAAATGTTTGGCGCCAGAACTGATCTGCTGATCAGCCGCTTAATTTCGACCATTGTGTTTACCGCCAGATTCGTCCATTCATTCCAAGATCCACCCATTGACGCCGGGTTCCAAAGCTTGAACTTAGTGGATCTTTACCATAATTATTCGCCGCAAAATTTTTCCCGCAAATCAATCATAACCGGCCATTATGATTCGTTTCCACCATCGTTTGCATTGTTGATCAATTTCGGCCTGGATGGCCATATTCGTGACCTGTACTCGACTCGTGTTCATAATGAATTGTGTCACCCGAATCAAATATACGATCCGTTCAATAATCAATGCCGTCAGGTGTATTGTAAATCTGGTGGTCAATTCAAAAATTTCAAATGTGTCAACGATCTGGACGATGAAAAGCCTTACCTTAAATCGCTGGATTCCAAGAGCATTTTCATCAATGTTACCATTGCATTCAAAACCAATATATCTATTGACCAGAGTGTGGTCGATGATAATAGTCCGGAAATGGTCGAAGAATTTACCCGAAAATTCACCACCAAATGGAATTTGCCAGCTAATCACCTGATCAATATTACCACTGTATATGCTAACCACACTGATTGGAGAATTAATTTTCTGATCATGAAAAACAATGAAATGGTCAAAAAATTGAGCGAAACCATTGTGTTCAAGAAAACGGAAAATTATACCATCACGGATATGGAAATCAGTGCACATTCCATTCACATGATGATTCCGGAATTGAAAAACTTTTGCCTTGGTCTCACCGAAATACCCATTTGGTATTGGAATTCGGAATTCGCTTTCATCACCAGAGATAATCTGACTTATCTTTACGTTAACGGAACCGGAAGAATATATCACCCTGGTCAATTTACCGGAAGTATACTTTATTTGCAAAATATCACCAACAATACAAATGGTAATACAGAATATTCATCGAATGCTGTGGTTTGTGAACAAAGCCTGATCGACAATGATTGCCCAAGGATCATGTTGAACAATAGCGAATATGAATTCATAAATGGAACGAATTTATACAGCAATGGCATTCATTTTGATCACTATGAAATAGCCGATAATTCTAGCATTTTTGTATGTGTTCCTCTTCCTAATCGGAGAAGATGTTTTTCTTGTAATTTTTTGAATCATAAAATCCAATCAATCCTGTCCACCACATTGATGTCGATTTCGATCATTCTATTATCCTTACTGTTGATCACATTCTTAAGATTCGGTTCAATACGAGAATCAATCAATGGCTACAATTCAATCAATTTGGCCGTTTGTTTGGAAGCAATGCAGATATTATTTTTGACCATGGGATTCATCCAAAATTGCCGCATCACAGCCGTGGCCTTCCATTTTATCATATTGACCACTATTTCTTGGTCGAGGTAATTTTATCGTTTTTGTTCTCAATCAATATCAATTTTTCTCGCCTTTTTTCGCCTAACATCTAGCATCATCGCCTATGAAATGCATCAAACAATCATCAAACAAAACCATTTGAAAAGAGAGAATAATGCTCGAACAAGATTGAAATATGCTCTGATCGCCTATCTTTCCCCCTTGATGATTGTTTCAGTGGCCAACATTGGTGATATATTCAACATCGCCCACCTAAAAGGTGACTATGGTCGACTGTTCCCAAGCAAAATCTGTTGGATGCGAAGCAAACAAGCCACAATCATGTATTTCATAATGCCCGCCACATTGACCGTTTTATATAATCTGATACTTTATATAAAAATCGTTTGCAACATCCGAAAGGATATCAAAAGTTTTTCCAGTCTTCGTAAAGTATCAAGGATATCATCGGCGGCCAGCGTAAAATCCACCATATCCATTATAAGCAGCGATCATGCATTTCTATCGTCCAGAACGAAGCTATCGTTTAATCAAACCAGCACATTCATTCGATTATGCATACCGTTAGGATTCACCTGGATCATAGCATTGATCTGCACGATCATACCGCATGACAATCAAATACTCATCACAATCATGTCCTACATATTCATCATAGCCAATACATCACAAGGAATCGTTTTGTTTTTAGCTTTTGGTGTATACAAAAAAATGTTCATATGTTAAAGTGCTCGATCTTCTTCTTCTTCTTCTACTTCTTCTTGATGACCACCCCTGGAATTAATAAATTAACGAATTAATTAATTATAATTAACAATCCCGATTAACATTCCAATTTCGGATCCAAACTAAATCCCCAAAAAAAGAGCACTGCTGTGCCGCTTGTTTTGTTTTTTTTTTCGTCGACTTTGTTGGTTTAATTTTATCAAAAAAAAAATAGAAGAGAAGAGAACACAAAAAAAAGAGAACAATCAATTTATGAACAATTGTGCGGACTAGAATCATTTCGAATCGAAAAAGGCAAATTTTTCATGAAATACACAATAACTTCATATGTACCCATCATGATAGCCGTGTTTGGGATTTGGCCTGTGTTTGAAAATTGATGATTGCGGAAAGAAAGAAAGAAAGAAAAAAACAAGAAAAAATTAGTGAAAATGTTACCAAAAATAACTCTACTTTGATTGTACACTATTTTTAAAACAAAAAACAAAATATAATAATAATACTAACGAAGTAATTGAGTAGCAAGGCCACGGTAAAGCCCATTACGTAATCCTTCTTCACGGTAAACAAGAAGAATGGTTTGGAAAAACCTTTGATATTTATCACCTTCTTCCCTTAAGCGCGTTCTAGCTACCTCTATGTACACGGAAAATGTAAATTTTGGATTTAGTAAAGATTTTTTTTCGAGTCAAACAGTGCAAATTACTTACCATGAGGATAGGCAATAATGGATGCGAATGACTTGGATATGGCAGCAGAGGCCATATATTGAAACAAATGCAACGGTTTACCCGTCTCTTGTACGGGCAGATCGGCATCCGGTATCGGATCTGGCCTAAAGTCGAACAATTTGGTTTTGATAAATTCATAAATAACAAAATGTATCATGGTTTCGCTGATTCCAAAATAACTAGCTGTGATTCCTTTGTAGAAGCCCATTATTCCATGTGTTCGGTAAACATTTTTGACACAATCCCAAGCATTCATTCCTTGTAAACTGGGTCCAAAAACAAAAAAAAATGGTAAATTGAAATTTATATTGATATTTATTTTGTTGATGATGCTTACCTTTGATCTAATTGCATTCGAGTTTTGACGAACCATATCGGATTGGTTAATGTGCATGAAACAAATCCAGCAGCGGCCGCCGCAGTCATATGAACATAAGGTGTGTTTGGCGTGAATCGATGATTGCACCATACTTTGACTTGAGAATAAGTACAAAAATATATAGCTCTAGAATTTATCTTAATAATATAACAATTGACTAACATTTTGGGGATTTATTTACCTGGATGGAGCCACTCCAATAATGTTGGGGCCAAGACCTTTGAAAATGGCTTTTGGGCCTTCAGTGTCGATGATATGTTTGATGCAATTCCAGATTGTCACACCACGATTCTTGGCCGCTTTGACATAAGGAGTAGAATTTTTATTGATCGTAGGATCATTATCAAAATTGGCAACTGATGATTGGAGGCGAGTTTTGACCACCTCCAAAGGACATGTAACTATTGCACCGACAGTACCGCCAAGTCTGTTACAGAGCACATGGGCCAAAAAATAACGATAATAATAATAATGGACATAAAAATGAGATCAAAACGATCCGATTACGAAACACATACCCTCCGGCAACAAGGTGGACAAATGTGTCATATGACATAAAGTATAACAACTGTGGTGAAACACAACCAAAATCAATCAAAATGAAGAAATGATTTTTGTTGTTGTTGTTGTTGGAATTGAAACAAACAATTCGATCACACAAAAATGAAGAAAAAATTTTCGAATAAAACAATTTAAGATTCAAATTGAATTTGATTTCAAAAATTGGTGGTGGAAGGTTGATGAGAAAAACACTTTGGTTTGGTTGGGACTAACAAAAAGGTCGAAAAGTATTTTTATCATTTGATAATGAAAAAAAAAATTAGATAAACATCATCTCAACATTTGCATTTCGGTTACAACAATCACATGCCAAGGGATTTCTCTGTTTAGACAACTATTTGCACCTCAAGGACAACTATTTTAACATGTTTACTTTTAGGTTCTGATGATGATTCAAATTCAAAAATTTTTATAACGGTTATGTAATGATGTATCGATGTCCGTATCCGGCTCATTAAATATTGGACTTTGGTCCGATGTGATTGGTGTGATTTAATGAAAATTAAATTAAATTAAGATTCAATTAAAAACAGCAAAAAAAAATTCCCTGAATTTTCATTTTTTTGTTTTATAAATAAGACTCGCTAAAATCATTTTCCGATGGTTTGGAAACTTTTGCCGATGTGAATCCAGAATCGCTAGCCGAATCGAGTATTTCGTTGCTTACCGAAATCGGTTCCTCTGGTTCCTGGATTCTAACCGCTTTTTTCAGTATGGTCTTCACCTGTGGACTTTTGTCCTTTTGTTGTTCTTCATTACGTTTACGTTCCAATTGTTCTTTGGTTAATTGTTCGATTTTTTTCTTCACCTCTTCGATTTGTTTCTCTTTTTCGGCAATTTTTGCTTTCAATTCTTCATTCTCGGCGCTTAGCTTGATGAATCTTTCCTCTTCTTCTTTGGTGGACATTGTTTCATGAAATGCATTGTTCAAGCCGGAGGCTAAATTTTGATTATGCTGTATAATGGCCACTATTTTTGGCACGAATATCAATGCCATTGATAATAGGCAGCAAAAAATGATGGTAAGACCAATGAAAGCAAAATGGGAGTTGACTTGATTGTCGATGACCAATGAAACTGGGCCGGTGATCAAGCACAATATCTATAATGCATTGTATTACGAGAGAGAAGGAAGGAGGAGGGACATAAGAGTCGTCGTTAAGTTAAATGCACACAACAACAAGCACGCTTATGGCTCTGCCCAGCCCACTAACCACAACATTATAGATGCTCATGGCCACTAGACGTGAATCATTGATCTGTTTTAGCTTTGCGCTTCTCGTTTCATACGAAAGAAACAGCCCAAAAAACAGGACCAACCCTTTATAGCCATACAAAAGGCCGTACCACATTAGGCTTGCTTCACAATGTTCTAACAATGGCTGAAACTGTACGGTTGATCCAACCCCCAAAGGAAAACAACAGTTAGAGGATCACACTCCTACGCGCGCACTCACATACCTTGACATCATCATCCAAATCCAATGGTGGATCTTCCAAGGGAAAATATTCCATCCTTCTGGACATTGGATCATATAGATACCAAATGACCAAAATGATCAAATCCAGGGTACAAAACACGGTGATGATCAAATAGATTTGGTTGTTGTTAATCTGCAAGGATCGAAATGATTAGTTTGTCGCAAGGTTAGGGCTATAAGAACATTCGGATTATCATCTACCTTGCGTTTGTTTTGCGTGTGCAACATATGGCAAATCCAAATCTTGGCAAACATGGCTCCGAAGAACAGCGAGAATCCGATCGAGAGAAAAAAGGCCCGAGACTGCAGAGAGACGAGAGGATACAAAAAGGATTAAGATTGAGGATTGTACATTGCAGGAACCAATTCATAATTACATTGCAGACTAGTTCAAAATATTCGATTCCAATATCTTGTCCATCCAGCCCAAACAATTGTACGGATATGAGACAAAGAATGGATCCGATCAGCATGATGTTATTGGAAGATGGATTGGACATTTGAATGAATCTGTCGAAACGGGTGACGTGAATCCAATTTAGAATTTAGAATCCAAAACCGAAAATCCGTCTAATCCTACCTGTTGTTCCGGAATTTATAATTGAAACATAGCAAAAACACGGCGAATAGTATGCCACAAATGCTGACCGCACTGATGGCCACGAACAATGTTCGATTGACCGTCATCAAAGTAGGCACTATTTCCGTTCGATCTTTCGGTGCTCGGCCACTGATGTACCATTGTTCACGATCATACCAGGTCAGGTTATCGGTGGCCGTATCATAAAATCCCAACGTTTGATAGGTACCATTGATCATTTGTTCGATCAATGTCCATGAAATACGATCACCAATATCGTTGAAGGCTACATCACCGGAAACGCCCAAAAATTGTACCCGCTGCAATTCGGATTTGATGATGTCGGTGATTTCTTTTTTTTCATAATCAAAATCATCCAATGACATTTGCAATTCGTTCAATCGTTCGATTGATCTGTTCAGAGCGAATGCAACCGCCCATATTGCATCGTAAGCCAATGGTGCTTCTTGGAAACCTTCCTGTGGTTTATCACCGTGCGGAAACCATTCCCGATATTTCGGTAATTGTTTTTGATATTCGGACAGCCAATCCTGAGCGGTCATTCCTTGGGTCGGGAATCAATCGATCAAACATGCCATTCTCTGCCCGGAAATGACTCTCGCTTACCTGCAATGGTGATTTCTTGTCCTTGGTTCAACATCAACGCTTCAGTGGTGAAATGTTTTTCCACCACGCTCATCATTTCTTCCATGGTGCAATTGATGCCGGCGGTTGGATGGAACCAATTATCTTCATACCAGCCAATCAAGAACCAAACATGTTGTTTACCGTACAGGCCATTCTTGTATGCTTCGCACATCATTTTTCTGGCCGCACCACCATAAGCCATGCCCACTATGATCCGAGCATCTTGCCGGGCCAAGCTTTTCACCGCTTCCGTTGGATCATCCAAAAACGATACCCGGGTCACTATTTCAATATCCGCTTCTTTGCACTTGATTTCCAGATCTTTTCCGGTCTTAGAATTCGAATTCGAAGCAAAAACGGAAAATTCGAAGCAAAACGGAAATTCGAACGTTTGAAATCAGACCCCACAGAAAAATGACTTGGAAAAATGTATTTACCGTAACAAACACTTCTTCAGCTTCGATGATGATCGCAATCCTGGACCACTTGAATTTTTTAAACAATTTCACCCTGGTTGGATTATGGATGGTGGCCGAAGGATGTGTACGGAAGAACGTGGGAAAACGTTTTCGATCCGACAATGCTGGCGAACTGGAACCATAACCGATCACGATCAAATTGTACATTTTGGCCGTTTCAGCAATGGTTGAGCAAACGATTGAACAACCACCAAGGATCAATGTTTTATTTGGTGGTGTGTAGATGAGATCATATAAAACCGCAGCACCTAAACCGGGATCACACTACCGAAAATTCAAGGTAAATTATCATTATTATTTTGTGTGTGTGACCAATGATGCTAATGATCACCTGGCTATTGTTCCAAGTAATATTCAGATAATAACCGGACAGAAGATTTTCATTATTGTTCACATCCTCCAATGCCATCATTGCGGCCGGTAGACAACCTTGGCCACCCAACCAACCAGTAGTACCATTCATTGGAAACAGGCCACCAATTTCGATGTACTTCAATTTGCTCTTATCCAATGGCTTCTTTCTGGCCATCGAATAATGTGGTGATGATGGTGAAGAAACAGGATTTGTTTTATCATTATAACGATTATTGAAATTTGGATGCTTAAAATTGATTACAGATGGAATCCCCTCCACCAATAGCAGCAAAACTATTAAGATCGTGATCAATGATTTCCAATGTTCGGCCATCATCGATGTTCTTCGACCTCTTCAACAACAACCTTGATCAACTTGATCAGCAGCAATCATGGCACCGAAAACATCAACCACCAATCGTAATCCACTGGAAAAGCTCAATGATGTTCGCTCCAATGTTATTGTATTGTTAATGTATTCCGAGTCCTAGGATTCTGGGATTTTGGCAATCTTGCGCAATGGATACCAGTTCCAGTTCCAGTTCCAGAGTCTGATTCTAAATCAGTTTGCGTGTGTACCTGAACTTTTTCCCGGTACGTATACCCCTGTGCGTGTATCGTGAATCTAAATCTGGAAACGCGATGATTTCGCCCGGAAGGATTGAAATTAATCTACCCCCTTGATTCTCCCCTTACTTCCACTTCCTCCCCTACCGCCTGAAATTCAATTCGAACTCGAATTTTAAACTTTTTTGATTCTTTTTCTTCTTCTTTTTCGTGTCACGAAATCTAGGTGCGCATGTGCGGATCCATGAAAAGAATCTGCTGGGCGTCACGGTGGTGGTGAATCCCGAACGGACAGTGTGCAGCGAGAGAGAGAGCAGTGGCACCACCTAGCCTACATCCTGGTCCGGATGGTAGGTCGGTGGCTTTTTGGTGGTGGTGGCATATCATCCGCTCTCGTTTGTTTTTTTTTGGCGCCAGGAATATCATCCAAAATCTATATACACCGCCGCTGCTACATCCACGACCAAGAAGAAGATACAACAACACTCTAAAAAAGATTGGAAATGGAAATCACGCAAGCCCACCACCACCACCACCAAGAGCGGGAGAGAGAGGAGAGAGCAAGAACTTCGAAACATTTTTTTGTTTGTTTGTTGTTTCGATGATTGTAGTCAATAATTAAAAACTTTGGCTATATCCTCTCGCTCTCTCTCCGTTTTCCCCTCTTCGTATGCATTATCCTCTCAAATGGTATAGATTATACCATTATATATAGAGGTTTTTTGGCTTGAAGCATGCTCAACATTTCTGTATATATAGTTTCCATCATCATCATCATCACCATCATCAACAATGCTCAAGAACATCGACCAACATCGACACTCGCACTCGCATTTACATCGAAAAATTGAGGAAACACACATCAACGGCTCGTCGACCGTGCCATGGTGGATACCACGGATCCCTTGATTGATGCTGCTTCTACCACCACCATCGGCGCCATCATCATTATCCTCATAAACAGTACCATCGTCAACGTTGTCAACCACCACCAGCAGCAGCAACCAATGGCTGCAACAACAACGACAACGACAACAACAACAAAAAGATCCTCTCGGTATCCTTCGACTCAAAATCGTTGTTGTTGTTGTTGTTCACCTTTCCTGGTGGCAGAAATACTTTAAGATTATTATTCTTCTACTATATATATATGATCACCGTGTATCTATCTATCTATCAATGTTGCTGCTCTGATATCTCTACCGTTCCGTTCCGTTATACGTTCCGTTCCATTTGGATCGATCCCCGGGGACCTGATACACCGATCCGCCAATGGTGTGCGGACTAGTGCTAGCGTACTGCCAAGATGCCAAGACAAACAAAAAAAAAGTGAAATGAAGATCGTTGTACACCACCACCATGGCTGTGGATCGATGTTTTGATGCAATGCACTATGCTACTCCTTTCACACCACCATCCAATCTTCGCCATCGCGATGTACCCGTCGTCCACACCACCAACAACAACTTCAACATCGACCAACGATATAATGATGCTGGCGCGATTGCTTGCTTGATGTTCTGTGAGGATCCTCTTGAAAGCTACCACCGATCATCCTCAATTGCCGCCGTCGCCGACGCCGCCATCGTTGTTGTTTCAGCACAAAGTTGAGGTGATGCGCACCTCTTCAGCTTCTTCCTTTTATTCTTCTTCTTCTTCTTCTTCTTGGATTTGGTTGTTGGTTGGTCGTCGTTGTTGTTGTTGTCGTTGTTGTTGTTATTATTATTGTTGTTATTATTCTTCGTCTTCGGCGTAGCCACCACCAACCAGAGTGTCTACAAGAAGAAGAAGAAGAAGAAGACAGTACTCTCCTTTGCTTCGTTTTCGTTTTTGGTTTCGTTTCGTTTCGTTTTGTGTTTCTGCACAAACACTGCAACAATTTTTTTTTGCGCCCGTCGCAACCAGTGCCAGTGCCATAGTGCTTCTTCAATCAGTATCTTCGAATATCCTTTTCGTTTTGTTGTTTTGTTTTTGTTGTTTTTTATTATCATTGTTGTCGTTGGTTGTTGTTGTTTTTGATTCACTTGTGTGTGCTCTAAGATTCTCGATTCTCGATTCTGGATTATTCTTATTATCCGGATTCTGATTCTGGTTTTGGTTCTGGTTCTGATTCTGATTCCTATACCTGGATCCCTCCTGCCTGGATACCCAGAATCCCGAACACACCCACACCCACCCACACCCACCCACATCCGAACGTAATGCAATTATACGATTACTCGAACTGGATTTACAACCATCAATAATCATCATTGTCCATCTGTTCGATTGAACCACCACCACCAACAACAACAACAATACCTTAGAGTGGATTGGGGATTAATGTGTGTGTGCATGTTGCTTGAATATCGAAAGTATCTTGCAACCAAAACAACCATCTTTCGTCCATCCATGATCGTCATCATCTCAGGTTGCCGTCGTTGTTGTTGTTGTTGTTTTCTTCGTGGTTGTTGTTTGTCACCTTTACCTGCCTATCTTCTTCTTCTTCTATATATACTAGTGTGTGTGCATTCTGCTTGTGTCGAGTTATTGTATTCTAATTATATCTTCTTTTGATTGATTGATGGATTCATTGATTGATTAATTGAATTGATTGATTGATTGATCGAACGATTGATTGATTGCTGGTGGACGAAGATGTACGAATGGATGGATGGATGGACATCGTACGGATGCCCAAATGGACAACACCACAGATTGTTGTTGTTGTTGTTGTTGGACAGAAAGCGCAAATCGACAAAACAAACCAAATTTCAAACAAACACAGTGTGTTGACAGTAGTTTAAGCCTAATCGTTCGTTTGTGTAAAGGTGTGTGTGTGTGTTGTTACCTCGAACCAGAATTGGTTAGATCAACCACGATCAACCACCGATCATAACGAAGCAGCGATCAACAATCATCCTCGCCCGACAACAATCTAGGATCATGGATTCTTGTTTTTGATATTTGAAAGCTTTTTTTTTGTTTCATCAAAATCAATCGCCTTTTGTAGTCGGGTAAAACTACTGGAATCCGAATCACACACATAATCGTGATGGCTAATCCGCGGAAATTCAGCGAAAAAATTGCCCTACACAACCAAAAACAAGCGGAAGAGACGGCCGCATTCGAAGAGATCATGCGTGAAGTGATGGGCGCAACTAGAAATAGGGTATGGATCAACACACCTTGCCACACCCACCCGCAACACCAAAAAAATCGCGCCAAAACCCTTTTAAACCACACCACACAACAACCAAAAATGAATTACATAAGAAATATCATTTAGACGCGGTGTAAATAATCATCATACCATAATCATGATACCTGCTTGTTCGAGCGCGCATTAGTGAAATTAGGTTAATTCTGGTCAATATAATTGTTTACCAGACGTATTCCGGGCGTGTATAGGTGTGTGTGTGCGTATGCGTATGTCCCCCTCGCCTTGGCACATTCCCTTGGCGCCACAAAGTCAACAATCATCATTATTATTGATTGTCAATGTGTTTTGTGAAACCGCCGAGAACCCTAAACCGCCAATCAAAGAAGCCCACAGGAACCTAGGACAAAACGATAGACGCCATTTGGATCTTGTTGAAGCCCCCAGCACCTTGATATTTAGTCCAACACGATCACGGCGATCTCATTCATCATCTGGGATCCACGATCCAGAATTCTGGCCAAGCTAGACCAGCAGAATGTATGTGTGTGGGTGTGTGTGTCAATATGTGTGTCACCGCGCCGAGGTTCACGCCAAGGGAAATATGCGTAATGACAACAACAATCGTCCAACCAACCAAGCTCTTTGGGTTCCTTGGTTCCAAGCAGAATCCTTGATGGCGCCAAAATTCGCCTGATTTCCTGATTTCATTTTTTTGTTTGGAAACTTTTTCATATTCATTCCGATTCATATTTTTTGCGGTGAATACATAAATAATACACACAGCATCTCGATTGCAGCAAGCATGATGATGATGAAGATGGTGAAAAAACAACACACCACACACCACACCACAACACTTTATCCTCTCTTGTGGTGATGGTTGTGGTACGAATAGATGATGATGATGATGGATAGCATAAGTGAATGATTGGTGCACCACAACACTTGTCCTTGATGCCAGTGTAGTATGCCAGTGGCTGCAATCTTGGAGAGAGGATAGTCACAAGGCAGCAATGATCATCACATTGCCTGAAGAGATGCTTGCTCGCTTGCTTGCTATGGAGAAGAAAAAAACCCGTACCTTGATTCTTCTTCTTCTTCTTCAACGCAAATAATTATCCTAATTGCAAATTGCAAAAAAAAACTGAAACAAACAAACGAACAAACAGAAAGGAACAGAAAGCACACATATACGCCCATAGCAATCTCGTGCGCGCCAAAAAAATTTTCAAAAATTCGATTCGAACGATTCGATACAATCGATTGTTACGATGATTTATATAACGACCTCTCATTTTTATTTCCGTTTTTCATTTCTTTTCCGATTCCGATTTCCGATAGGCGCTTTCCAATGTTGGCTATGACCAGACAACGGTGGGCGGTTATGATGGTCAACCAACGCCACAACCTCCGCCAAATCAGCAACAACCGCAACAACATCTTCATATCGCGCCACCATTCAACGCCACAAGAGCTGGTTCTTTACCGAATGTGAATCAAATTGACCACGTGACCGGCCCGAAAGGCACGTGTATCGATTTAAGAAGTGCCTTGAACAATCTACAAGAAATCAAGAACGATGTTTTGACGAACCACCATCATCATCATCATGAAACGTTACGGCGAACGTCGCCGGCTGCGGCCACCGGTACGGCCAATCGTTCGGCGCATCGTCATAGTAGCCATAATTTAGCTTCGATGGCCGGTAATTATAATGATCTGAATAATCAAATGCAATTTACTGGCGGTGGTGCATCGAAAAGATCTCAATCGCCTTATTCGATGCATAACAACAATAACCACAACAACAACAATGCATATCTTAGTCCGCCGGCCAACGAAAATCAGTGGAGAAGAACTAATTCAGATTCAGCATTACATCAAAGCATACTGGTCGCGAATCATCTTTCGAATCCAAATGGATTCCAGCAACAATCGTTGCAACACCAACACCACCATCATCATCAACTTCATCAACATCAAGGCGATATTCATTCGACAAACAATTCTTCACCACAAGATTCATGCAATAATTCACCTGGCCCAGCACCTGCCATGATTGTGGATGATCCAAATCACAACAACAATAATAATAATAACAATAATAATACCAGTAATAATAATAGTAATAATGAAATTATTTATTCGACAAATATCCAAAGTGATAGCAGCCAGAATCTTATGAATTGGACGATTGGAGCCAAAACATCGACAACCACGACCAACAACAACGATGATAATCATAATGAGAATAATGGTGAAAAATTTTTATTAAGTGCTTCATTGCCCGACCAACATCACCATCACCATCTACTACACCAACACCACAACAACAGCAACAATCATAGGCCTCGTTCATGTGAAGTGCCCGGTATTAATATTTTTCCAAGCCAAGAAGATAATAATAACCATAATAATAATTCAGCATCGGATACGTTCAACAACAACAACAACAATAATAATCATCAACATATACCGATTTCATCCAATACCGGATCATTACCGGATTTGACTAATTTACAACATTTTCCAGTTCCTTTAAATGTTCCCATTGATAGTGATGAACAGAATATGATTAAAATGAATCATAATAATAATAATAATCATAGTAATAATAATACTAATCCTAATAATTCACCATATTCGAATGGATCGGATTCACCATATTCACCAACATCATCGCATAATTCCAATCTATCGCCACCGCCTCCTTGTAACATTATCCAACAGCAACAACAGAATAGTGGCGGTGGCGGCACGGGCGGCCAGAACCAGAACAACAACAACAATGGTAACAATGGCGCGAATTATCATTCGCCTCGAAATCAATCACCACGGAGACAGACCAGTCCTGGTCCGTCACCATCGCCCACCGCATCCCGACGTCGAGCACATCATAATGTCAACAATATGGTCATGGGAAACCATCCAAGACAACAGCAACAGCCGAACACCACGCAAGTATGTTATGACAATCAACAACAACAACAACAACAATCGCCACAACAGCCAATTCCAGAACAATATCATTATCAGAACCAATCTTATAATCACAACCACACCAATAGTAGTGACCACCAACCTAGTATACGATTCGAGGTAACCTAAACACATTGACACCAGCGCACATTGACATCACATGATGATGGTGGTGATGGTGATCATCATGATCATCATCATTTCCTGTTGATTTCCTGATCCTAGTAATTACGCAATAACGCATTTTGTTGTTACGTAATTGTTGAAATTACAACTTCCCCTTGATGATGATGATGTTTGATCCAGTTTTGTTTTGTTTTGATCCGATTTGATCCAGATTTTGGTTTTGTTTTGTTTTGTCTCGTTTTTTGTTAAATTCCTTGGTTTCTGATTCCTTGATTAGGGTCCGGTTATGCAACAACCACCACATTACAATCACTTGAATGGCCATAATAATAATTCCAATGTTCCGATGAATGAATTACCGAATGGGACACCTAGCACCACCACCACACCATTCCAACCACAACCACAGAATCAATTCCAATTTTTCCACTCACCTATTTATCCCAATGTAAATTCATTGTAGAATCCAACTACCGAAGAATCCCTGTTCCTGACGATGATGATGATAATGACAATTTGTTTGTTTCCAATCCTCACCACCCCCGCCCACTCGCTCATTATTAGTTTACAATGGGAGCTCATCGTAGCACGACGCCCAGTGATTCTTGTTCGGCGCCAACATCACCGGCATCGCAAAATATATCGCCATCCAATTCGCCTGAATTGGCCTTAAACAATGTATCATCGACGAATGGTGTGCCACCGGCAACCAATCAACAGCAAGCATCAGGTACAAATCAACAGCACGGGTATCCATCTGGTACTGGAACAACAACAACGACGCCGGCCGGATCGACCGGATACAGTTCATATAGTTCGAATCAACAAGCCAATCAATTACAACATCAATTGGAACGATTCCGGATGAATAATGATGTTGATTCGATTAATAATAGTGATTATGTGGTAATTATCATTTGTGTGTGTGCCGGTTTCTGGTCATTGTAACTCATTTTCTCTCTTTACCTCGAATGGATGGTGGTTCCACAGATGGCCGTTTGTCCAACGGATATGATCGACCAACAACAGCAGCATACCAATGCCAATAATGGTGGCCAAAATTCCAACGTATTCTATCTGGATTCATTGACATTGTCACAATTCAATGAAACAGTGCTAACACAACATCATCAACAGCATGAACAACATCATCAACAGCAGCCACAATTCAGTCCGCATCAACTAACCGATCAGAATGTTGCAACATTTTCAACCAACGATATATTCTATGATACCAATCCGGTTATGAATTTAAATATGCACAATGATCCATTTTTAAAATCAGAGCTATCCAACAATCCATTGTTATATAACAACAATAACAATCATCATCATCATCATCATCAACATCAACAACATCAACAACTTAATAATATTAATATTAATCAAAATAACGGTATCAAAACTGTTAACAATCAACAACAGCAACATTTGTCCAATTCAAGCCATTGTACAACACCGCAAACACCATCAAGTATTCCAGATATTATTCTGACCGGTATGTTCAACTTAAACTTCTAACCAAACCGAACCTATATTCATTTTAATCCTAACCTAGGTCCCAATAATTTGGATGAAACATTACAAACATCAAATGATTTAATCAAAGATCTCAACAATATGAGCTCATTTGATTCGGATATATTTGGTACGCCCAATGAAGATCTACGTTCCGGATCATTTGATTCATTCGATTTGGATAGTTTACAAATATTGCACGATATTGAAACCAATCAACAATAATTGTGTGCGCTTGTTTGTGTGTTACTGCTTTACTATTTTACTGTTTCACTCACTGTGGTCCCTCCTCCTATAATTTTTGTTCAGCCGTTGTTGTTGTTACCGTTATTGTAACCGTTACCCCTTTCGTTCTCAGAGAAAACACAAAACAGTTAAAACACACCTCCTTCTCCTTCTTCTCCTTTTCTTCTTGTTAGCCTGTTTTCTCCTCGCTCGTGCGCGAGTGTTCTTCCGAAAGGGAGAAACGCGTATCGAACATTAGTTTGATTTGATTAGTTCCTCCTCTCTGCGCTCTCTTCTCGTCTCTTCAAATATTACAAATACAAATACAAATAGCATTATAATACGCCCAATATTATTTATTTATTATTATTTATTGATGATTTTCGTTGTTTTGTGATTTGTCCATTTCTCTCTCTCTCTCTCTGTTCATTCTCTGTTCATATTCACACACACACTGTGAAAGTGCTGCAATGGAGAGAGTGGGGTGGTTGGTTGATTGGCTGATCGACTGGTTGATCGACCATGGTTGGTTTGGTTGATTGGTCCAGCCCATCTCTCTCTCTCTCTCTCTCTCCATCTCGCTTGGCCCTATAAACAGCAGTTTATATAGTTTTGAACTAACACATTTCTCTCCTCCCCTTTTTGGTTCGAAAAAATTTTTTTAAAAGCTGTGTTTCACCCCTTTACACACACACTATATGGCTCTCTGGCTTCAAACTTCAAACTTCAAACTCCTCCTACATTTTTCCTATAACAACACAAAATCAAAATTCAAATTAAGATTGTGAGCTATTT
>JAOZJS010000854.1:0-18610 GCA_025882695.1 Amerodectes protonotaria
AGCTCTTTGATGATTACCATTTCTTCTTCCTCTCTGATTGTTGTTGTTGTTGTTGTTCCATTATCATCATCCTTTTCCTCCTTCTTGAAGCCAGCAGCCAGTATGGCGGCTGTGTTGTTGCATTCAATCATGATCATCATCATCATCAATGCAATGGGGGCCGGATTGGATCAAACACACACCTAGCCTTACCTAACTTCACAAAATGAAGTGGCGATAAACAATGATCTGTACCATTGCATTTGATCAATTTGATTGATTGATTGGTTGATCGATCGATCCAATCGTGGAACACACACACAACCTGTCAACACGAGAGCTCTCCAAGTTAGGTTGCACTAAGACACGGTTAGAGACATACACACGCTCAACTTAACCCGTTACCATGTTGGTCGTTTGAATGGCGTCATTCCATTTTATTATTATTATTATCATCATCATTTTGGTGGCAGGGTGGAGGGGGGAAGAACAATGCGATGGTGAGGTTCATCAACAATAGTGGTCGATTTATTATTTAAGATTATTAACATCATCATCGTTGTAGTCGTAAGACACCATCAAATGTTTTGATGTTTATTGATGCGTAACCGGCCCACCCCCACTGGCAGTCACGGGTTAATAACAGGCAGCAAAACCCTACCTGACGCGCGGTCCGACAAAAGCTAACCTGTTGATAGCCAGGCAGTGCAGACAGACAGACAGAACAGTCCAATCTAACCTGAACGTTTTTTTAACCCTTTTCGGTCAGATGGGGCCACATCAAGACAAGAAGATGGACAATTCGGTTCTCAAAGATGATGATTATGATCATCATCATAAAAACCGTTTATATTTTCGGTTTTTCCCTTGTTGTTGTTGTTCGTATCCATTCTCATGTGTGTCTGTGTGTATCGCTTGATCTATGAAACTATCCAACCTGACCTCATTCCTCATTCATTTTACGGGTTCAGGTGAGGTTCGGCTGTTCTGCCGGTCGAGGTTCATTCATTCATATTCACATTCATTCACATTTGAACACAATGGAACAACTCTTTATGGTTACTGGTGTGTGTGTGTGTGTGTGTGGCGACCAAATAGGCCCTAATTATATTCAGTTGTGTGCTGCTTCTGTTTGGTCGGATGGCGGTTGTGGAGATGTGTGGAGGATACCATCCCTGTGTGTCCAACCCTTTCTGGAATGTGTCGTCTGGTAAAACACACACACACCAACATTAACACACACGGTGTCTTTGTGTTGGTGTCCTCTTTTGTCCCCTCGAATCCCTCCTCTCGTCTCCATAATTTACCGTTATCTTTTGTTGTTGATTCGGGATTTTGCATTTTGGTTTCATTTTTTGGCTGGTTTTGTTTTTGGATTTAATATCTCTCCAACTCGCTCTCTCGCTCTCAAACTTGTCGTTCTATTTTTGGATTCGTTGTTGTTGTACAAAACGATCCTCCACTTCTTCATCTTCAAGAGAGATGATGATTTGAATTTTGCTGCTGCTGCTACTGCTGCTGGTGATGGTGGTGGTGGTGGACATGGTACATCTTCACTTGAGCATTGTTCTTCTTCTTCTTCTCCCCCCCAATGGATTTGCTTCCAAATCGAATCTTTAGTTAGATCGAAACCAATCATTAATAAATGGTGTTGTTGTTGGATGTGAGCTCGCACAGGTAGCGAGGATGCAAATAATATGCAATCTACCTGGTTAGCTACAAAAAAAACATTTGTGTTTAGTTAATTATACGGTAGCCGATGCCTACGCATCATCGCGAAGATCAACAGGTGTTATAGCAGCAGAGAGAATGGATGTTGAGCAACAGATGATAGCAATAGCCATGTCCATCATGGCGATTTACCACCATCATCGGCGCGGAATGATGCTAGAAATCGAATTCAATGGAACGACAGTTCCTAGTTTTCGAATGAAATAAATAAAAAAAAAACATATTTTCGAACGACAACAACAACAACGATAAAAAATATGTTTTCTCCATCATCCACCATCATCAACCATCAACCATCATCGTTGATACGCCGAAGAAATGGTCATTCGGGCATCGGGATCGAATTGCCATCTTTGCCATTGTGTGTGTGTGTGCTCCAGTTTGACCATCTTGATTTGTTGTTGTTGTTTCGAACACAACAATCCTGACCAATTGTAAATCTTAAGCTCGCAAGCTTTTTTTTGCTCCAAATTTTTTTTGTTGTTGTTGGCCATCCATCCATCCATCGGTTTAACATTATATGATCCATTGTTTCTTCTTCTTCGTTTTGATTCAAAAGTTGAACTCACACAGACGCATCAACTCGCTACCATCATCATCAGGATGCATATGGTTTTCGGAGGGGAGAGCGCGAGAATGAGCGAAAGGGGGCAAATTTTTGACATGATTTTCCGGTGGTGATGGTGGTAAATCAGACAAATCAAATGAAAAATCAAGCTTGGAAACTTATGGAAACAACTATTCGAATGTTTATGCGCGAGCCAATCATCATCGAAGATCGTCGATGTTTATGTTATGCACCATTCTGCTGTTGTGTGCCTTCCATTCTTTGATGCCGGTGGTGGTTAATTTATGGATCTCGATGATCGACCACCACACCATGTTTTTGGTGAGATCACTTTCTAGTCGAAGTAGTCCGGATCACGAATCCGATTCAAAATGAAGAGTAAAACAACCATGATTATCATCAAGCAGATTTAGCTTAGAAGCAACAAGTATAGCAATTGGATTAATTGATGATGATGATGATGCTCATGGTGGTGGTGGTGATCACATCATCCAAAACAAAATCGTACCTGGCCTGGCATCCACTTTCTGTTTTGCCTTTTCTTTTGGTCAGATCTCCTCTTGCAACAGCTTATGTAACTTCTTTTTTTAGCTAAAATTAACCCACTGAACGCCACTGATTATGAAATTAATGCCCAGCATTATCATCAGCATGATCCAAAAGCGGTCGGTCGGGCGGTTTCTCAAGTTTCGGAACGCGCAGCGCGCAGCTCGCTCTTTTGGTGCGGTATTTTTCTGTTTCCCAAACGTGTGAATTTTTCACTCGATTTCACTCTCTCGTGCACTGTTCCAGGCTCACAGTGTTTCAGTCTGTGCCAAATTGGTGAAGATGTTTGTTGAGTTGATGATGATGGGAACGAATCGCAAGCCCCAGACGAAATGGCTATTTTGATTTCGGATTGTTTCAAGATCTCTTGAATCCTAAAACAACAATCGCTGAATGTTTGCTTTTTGGATGGTGTCTTGTGGTGAGTGAGTGTGGCGAATCAATGGATTCTTGGTTTGCTTGCTCAATCAACCATTGTGTGTGTGTGTGTTTGATCGAAGCTAATGTCGACGGCATGCGCCGATTTCTTTTGGCTCGGTGGCCATCAATGTCAATTGATTGAGAGTGGTGATGTTGTTCTTGAATTGAATTGATTGGTCCATGGCAGGCTTGCAGCTTTGCAAACACACACACACACACTGATTTTGAATGATTCGATTTTTTGTTTGGATTCGATTATTAACGTAATAAATCAACCTTGTTGTTGTTTACCGTAGATTGCCGCCGCCTTTATTATGATCATCATCATCGACGTCGACCAAAGCAACCAACGGTGAACGGTGTCCTCATTTACGGTGTGTGCAACCGGTACGATAATTTGATATCATCATCGTCGATTGCCGATCGGATCGATTCGGATCACCACCACACCGACTGAATCGGCCATCATTTTCGGTTGTTCAGCTGATATTTATTTATTTATTTTTGGCCACCACCAACAATAGAGAACCACACAACAACGACGACGAAGATTATTATATGGTGGATGGTCGAATGAATGAAAAATGTAAATGATCACCACCATTGATTGATGATAATATGAATTCATAATTCATAATTGGTGGAAAAAATATATGTATAATCAGATTGGATTCGAAATCGAATCAAAAATCAGCAATCTTCTTCGTCTTCTTCTCGCTCTTCTCGTTCCACTTCTACTACCACTTGTTGATCATTTTGCTCATCATCATCACCAGGCTGCCGATCATCAATGGCATCAACGGAACAGAGCCCGGGAACGATAACCGAACCGATAAATGTTAATGATGATGATGATGGTATTAAAACTTGTAATATGGATTTGTTTTGCTGGCCAAACTAACCTAACTAATACTTTTACCATTATCATTATCATCCACAGCCATTGAACAACCAACGCTAACCAATGAGCAGCGGCAGCGACAGCAGATTATTAATGATAAAAGAAAAAAAGAAAAATTATCCAACGAAGAACTGGAATTGTTGGCTAAATTAGAAGAACAAAATAGGTTAGTGTCCGAATCCATTATTTTGGATTGTTGTCTTGGTTTCCAAATCATTTTTTTTAAATTTTAGGATACTTGAGACCGATATGAAGTCGTTGAATTCATTGCAATCGGTACAATCCAACCATTCGAGGCGATCATCGGAAACTTCGGAAATAAGCACCAATTCGGATCAATTGAATAATATCGTCTGTAATGGTAATGGTGAAGATATCTATCAAGTATGGGGACAGATTGTAAATGATTGGCAAAATATCTTTAAAAAGCAAAGAAATCTTGTTCAAGTGAGTCGAGCGATCGGTTTTTGATACGATCACCTTTTGATGATAATGATGATTATGTCATGTCTTACGGTAATCTTAAATTTTGGATGATTTCAAGGATCTGGTACGTAAAGGCGTTCCGGCCAACCTAAGAGGTTTGGTGTGGCAGCTTTTGTGCAATGTGCACAATAATCGTACGGTGGTTAGAGAAAAGTATGCACCATTTTTAAAACAACCATCACCATGCGAAAAGGTGATCAAACGAGACATTCCAAGAACATTTCCGGAGCATGAATATTTCAAAGAAAAAGATTCAATCGGCCAAATTGGATTGTTCAATGTTATGAAAGCATATTCATTGTTTGATACCGAAGTTGGCTATTGTCAAGGCAGTGCATTCGTGGTTGGATTGCTTTTGTTGAATATGCCCGAAGAGGATGCGTTCACTGTGTTTCAAGCTTTGATGTACGATTATCGTCTACGAGAAATGTTCAAACCGACCATGGCCGAGCTAGGATTGTGTATCTATCAACTTGAATGTTTGATTCAGGTATGTGATCCGGATCCGGATCTAGGATCAATCAATCAATTAATGTAATGTTGTTAATCGTTGTGTGCTACGTAGGAGCTACTACCGGAATTGTACAATCATTTTCAGCAACAAAATTTCCATACATCCATGTATGCATCACCATGGTTTCTGACATTGTTCACATCCAATCTTCCCATACATTTGTCCACCCGGATCATGGATCTGTTCCTATCGGAAGGCATCGAGATTGTGTTTCGTCTTTCCATAGCAATACTACAATTATGTCGTGATGATTTGTTGAAACTAGACATGGAAGGATTGCTTAAATATTTCCAAAAAGAAATGCCTTTACGTTGCGACATTGATCCGGATTATTTAGTACATTTAGCTGTGAATGTTAAATTTGATCAGAAAAAAATGAAAAAATTGGCCAAAGATTATTCAACAATCAAAGCTAAAGAACAAGAAGAAGTTGTTGAATTAAGAGTATGTGATTATCAATCAAGACCAATGTTAATACGAATCAATAATAATTTTTTAATTAATTTCCATCATTGTTTCCCAGCGATTACGGACCGAAAATCGATTACTAAGACAAAGAATCGAAAATCTAGAACAGGAAAGCGTGGAATTGGCCGACAAACTGATACAAGGCCAGGTTAGCCGTGCTCAAGAAGCTGAAGATAATTTCGTGATCAAACGTGAACTATCCGCTTCCAAATCGTTGGAACAAGAATTACGTGCAGAACTGGAGCAAGCCACCAACACTATTATCGAGCTGAAAGAGAAAAGAGATTTGAATCAATCGTTGGAGAATAAAGAACATCAACAATTAATCGAATCATTACAAGAAGAGCTGATTGCGGTGAAATTGCGTGATGCAGAAAATTATGAAGAAATGAAAACATTACGTGAACGTATCAGACAATTAGAAGAGGAAATCAACCATTTAAGGCGTCTGCCTGCGGATCATGCCACAGCCAAACTACAAGATGAACTGTTGGCGGTGAAATTGCGCGAAGCCGAAGCTAATTTAAGCATTAAAGAATTGAAGGAAAAAATCGCTGAATTAAGATCAATGTGGAATGAGCATATGTCAGCAATGCATCCGGAAAGTACTGAATCTTCACAACCGAACAGCCTGGAAAATGGTGGCGGGGCCAATTCCAATAATAATTCATTGAATAGCAATAGTTTAAATGGTACCTCAACACCGATACCATCATTGTCGGTTACCTCCAGTCCATTGAAAATACTCAACGCGGTGAAACGTAGCTCGGATCAAGCGGCCGAAATCAATAAACTTAAAACCGAACTGATGTCAGCTAAATTACGTGAAGCGGAAGCATTCTCCGATCAGAAAGAATTGCGTCAGAAAATCATGGAGCTGGAAACGCAGAACAATGTTACCATGAATCAGATCAGACGGCAAGCGGATGAAATGAAAAAGCTACAAGAACAATATGATGATGTATTGGAACGTGAACGACAATCATATTCATTGTTGAACAAGGAGAAGAGTAAATTTTCGGATTTGGATTTTCAAATGAAAGAACAACAAATGATGTTACGAATCAAAGAATTGGAGCATACACAATTGGTGGCCGAATTAAGGCAGAAGATTAGCTCGTTGGAGACCAAAGTAAGTGCTTCGTTGGCCATATTTAGCCACACACTTGTCTGTTTGAGCAAAGCTTAATCAAATTTTTCCTCCCCCCCTTTTCCTCGACAACAGATCGAAGAACATGTTACCAAAACCAAACTGGAAGGAACCGACATTGAACCACAGAATTGTGGTGAACTATCGGATCGTATGGCCGAGCTGCAAACCGAAATGTTTCGTTTGGATGTTACCAACAAAAAATTGCATACAATGCAACAACAAAATCTGATTGAACAGAATGGTAACATTTAATCCATGTGAGAATCCATAATAGGATAGGAAGAGAGGGGGCAGTGCAGATCGAGGCGGATCTTCCGGAAACCCCCCCAAATTAACTGTTAGTTCAAAATGGAGACCAAAAAACAAAAGTTTGTGATAATTTTTTTTTCATTTCTTTGTTTTGCTGTTTTAGTCAATTTCCAAATATTATTTACTTACCATGATTTATCATGATTGGTTTTATTGATTCTCTTTTAAAAAATTGTTTCAAATATCTATATATGTGTCGCGACAAACTCCCACACCCACCCACACACCCACCTACGCTCACATACACGCCCTTGACCTTTTGTAAATGATATCCCAAAAATCACACCCAAGATTGAAGATATTCAATCCCCAAAAAACCACCATTTGCATCTTGTGTACAATGTTAAGACATATTTTTATTTTAAAAGAGTTAAAAGTTAAAAAAAATGTTTCAAAATTCAAATTTTTTTGGCGGGAAAAAAATAATGTGATTTCTTCCCAGGTAAAAGCTGGTGTAATGGTGTTTTAAAAAAATGATGGTCTTGATGATCTTCGATAAAAACCAGGCAGGTGTTTCATGAAGAGATGATCTTCGATAACTTCAACAACATTTTTACAATGGTCGATGATTCATCACCATGTTTGGTGGTCATGGCCTTCGGTGGCTTTTTGGTGGTGGAAAATGTCAACGAGCTTGCCGATGATTGTCGTCTCATCATAAGATTATTGCCGCTCGATTGTCTGGTCAGGTTTTTCAGCGTCAGCGCACCATTCGGCGGGACGTGTTTGGCTATCAACGATTCCAGCGTTGATGTGCAAAGTTTGTCGCGTTTGTAGATCTACAACAACGAGGGGAAGCACAAAAAATCAAATCAAATACATCAACCCTTGATGCCTGAATGCCCTGTTCCGGTAACCTACCCTCAAAGTTCGTTCATCTCGAAGCAATATGTTAAGAATGGTGATAGTTTTCAACAGAATCGTTTGCGATTTGGAAAAGTTTCGAATGTTTTTGATCAACGTTTCCAACACTTCCGGATCCGCGTACAGAAATCTGGTCGAGGTTTTTTGCAATATATTGATGAATATGATCAATATATTGATGATCACTTTTTTATGTGGTTCACTACGATTCAACATTTTGAATGCGGTCAATATCTTCCTGATGAACCATTCATGTTGGATTATGAAATGGCAGATTTCCTGCGAAAGTGTTGTGGCTGTTTGGATTTTTTCAATATCATGATATAGCTGATCAATGGAACAACTGTTGCTTATTTTCTCGATCGTTTGACACACCACATTGATCAATCGTTTCTCTTCTTGTGCATTCTCGGTTGCCAATTCCAAGCGTCTTCTGACGATCCTATACAGTGGTGTGGCGGAATCCAAACGATTTCGCACCAAGAAGCCACGCCAATATTTCTGAATGGTTACGGCCGAATGTTTCACTCGGGCAACATACAATAAGACCAGGTTTTTCAATTTGTTCGTCTGCTTCTGCCGCCGATAGCAACGTTGAATGGTCAAAGCAGCTTGTTTGATCTGCAAATATTCCTGTCTTTGTCGGCGACCTTCACTCAACGCCCGGTAACGGTGTTGCACGATCAAAGTTGCCCATCGAATTTGCAGATATCTTTGGCGACATTGTTGCATGGCTCGTCGAGCTCGGAATCTTTGCTGAACAATCATGGCAGCTTTGGTCATCTGTCTCCATCGCAATATTTCGCGCCAAGTTCTTTGAATGAAAATCGCGGCATTTTTCAACCGAAGATATCGGCCACGTTCTTTTCGAGCTTGAACCTGGGCACGGAATCGTATCTGAATCTGGACGGTTGCTTGGCGCAGTTGGCAAAATGATTTTCGTTGCAAACGTGATCGATAAAAACGTTGTATGACAATGGTGGATGATTTGATCGTTAAAAACCGTTCATGATCGATTCGGAACTGTCGATTCTGTCGGAAACGTTGCTGGCACATTATCGTCGTGCGAATCAAGCTTAGATAATGTTCTCGTTGCATTTTCATCAACCTGTTTCCACGGATTCTTCTCTGCAACACTAGCACGCTGTGTTTCAATTGGACATAATTCTTGCGTTGATGATGACCACGCCAAACTGTTTGAATCAATATGACCGCTCGTCGCTTTTCCACGAATTCTTGACGGCATTTTCGCGCCAAAACATACGATCGGAATATCCTTTGGATTTTGACAGCGCTTTGAACCATAGTTCGATATTGGTTTCGACATTTCACCATTTCTTTCTGCGCTCGGTATCTTCTTTGAATCAATATTGTATACTGCTTCAATTCTCGATATCGTTCTCGTTGTTGATGACCGCGCCAAACTTTTTGAATCAAGATGGCAGATTGCCGCATTTTTAAGAATTCTTGCCGACATTCTCTGGTCAAAATATGTGATCGGAATATTCTTTGGATTTTCACCGCGCTTTGAATCATCAACTGGTATCGAGCCTGACAACGTTTTGTCTCTTGTTTGGATCGAAATCTTCGCTGAACCACCAAAACGCTGTGTTTCAGCTGAGCGTAATAAACGCGTTGCTGATGACCGCGCCAGATTTTCTGTATCAAAATCGCCGAATGTTTCATTTTCACAAATTCCCGACGACAATGTTGCATCAAAACGTACGACCGAAATATTCGCTGTATTTTCGTCGCGCTTTCAACCATCCTCCGGTATTCCTGCCGACATTTCAGCATTTCTTTCTGCGCCCTATATCTTCTTTGGATTATCAATGCACTTTGCTTCCAGTTCGCATAGCGTTTGCGCTGAATGTAGCCGCGCCAAACCTTCTGCACAAGAATGGCAGATTGTTTCATTTTCAAGAATCGATGTCTACATTCCCGAGTCAACAAATAGCATCGGAATATGCTTTGGATTTTGATCGAGCTTTGAATCATCAACAGGTATTGAGCCTGACAACGTTTCATCTCCTGATTGGCTCTGAATCGTCGTTGGATCACCACCGCAGCTTCGGTCAATCGTTTCTGTCGTTGATACAGTCTCCAACCAATTTGAATGGTCAACGCTGCTTGTTTCATTTGTAGATACTTTTCTCTTTGCAATTGGGCCAGACGATTGGCACGAAATTTCCGTTGGATCAATATGACCGACATCCTCAATTTCAGATACTGTTCGTTTTGTGATTTCATCGACTGTATGGCTCTGAATTTTTGTTGGATCATGATTGTAGCACATTTTAGGGCCAAAAATTCGTTTCTAGCCACTTTTGTCTCCAAATGAGATCGATACGCTCGTTGTATGAAAATGGTGGCCGCTTTCAATTGAAGAAAATACTTCCGTTGTGTTTTGCACTCGAGGAAACGTCTTAACCATCGTTGAATTTTGATAATACTTTCGATCGATTGTTGCAGTTCAATCTCTCTTTTACGTATGTTGTAAACTTCGATCAAACGATCTAACAGAAAAATAGTCTTGTTACGAACACCCATACAAATATCTTTGGCCGACAATGATTTGCTTAGATCACCAGTCAATGGTTGCAACATTTTCAGCGCCAATTCAAGATTATGTAATTTTCTGGTAATATTGTTCGGGGGAAAATAAAGCCGAGGTAATATATCGTTACGGAGCAAAATGATTTCGGTCAAACGAGCCAATCGCAGACCACATCTTAGATCGCAGCTCAGCTTCTTGGCGGTAAAATCAAACTCTTCGATAGGATTTTGGACATACACCAAGAGGATTCCGGCGTTTCGCAAACTTTTGGTAATATCACCGACACCTGTTACATATTCACGCGCAAACATGAGCACCATATCTCTGGAAGATTTACATGAAGCATCCATTCGGAACAAACAAGGATCATGGTCAATCAAACGTTTACGTTTGGCCACGTCCAAAAAATGGACAATCATCAAAAAATGATAAAAAATATGTCGTTTGGCTTCAACCACGTTCTGTTCGTTCATGAAATAGGTGATTACATTTTTGAAGTTTTTCTTCAAAGCACATTCCTTGAAGCTCAACAAACGATGTGTTAGAAATTGTACCAAAGTATGAACTTCATCTTTGCTAGAAGTTGATCGATTGATTTTATGCCCGAAAATTGTCTCCAAAGCAACTTTCAACCATAATGGATTGTAGTTCAACAACAATTCCAGAATGTATTTTTTCGAGCCAACATCCGCATGAATCGAACGATCTTTCCGGATATAATAACGAGGTATTTTCAGATCTTCCCACAAAACTTCGCTGGCCAATTTCACATCATCACTTTGGAACAATTGTTGCGCTTTCTCTCGAAGGATGTCCATTAATTTTTCTTCACGATACACAATCGATGTGATACCATCTTTGAGAGGAGTTTTAGTGGCAGCATGATTGTTGTTGTTGTTGTTGGTGTTTCGTAAACTTTTCAATTTGTTGTTTTTAACACCAGACGATTCACACATTATGCAATCATTGATGATTCTGGCCGTATCGATGGTGATGTTTTCAATTTTGAAACTAGTCGCAATCACTGAATTGATCCAATTTACGTAACGTGCATCCTCTGCTTCATTGTCGATTGTTTGCTGAGCATGGTTAGATATTTTACTGGATTTTAAATTTTCTGGTTCAGTTTGCGAAGAAATCGAAGCAATGATTTCATGATTCAAAAAATTCTGAACACAAAAACACAAAAATAAATCAAAAAATGTTTTGATCAAAAATCACCGGACAAACCTGTCTTAAATTTTTGGTAGATCGTACCACAATGGTTTCTCTTCGAACCAAAGCAGCGGCTTGGCCGTTCGTTTGTTGTTTAACATTTTCCAAATTTTTCAATATTTTCGTTGGTGAACGCTTCTTCAACAATCTGGCCGCTAATCTTGGTGGTAATTTGAATGGTTTCACAAATTCACCACCACCATCATCATCAAGGTCATTATCAACCATCGGATCGGTTTGTTCCACCATCACCGAACCATAATCATCAAGGCCATTACCATTCAGATGATGATTAAGATGATTACGATGATTTGATTTTTTCACTTTTTCTGGTGTAAAATTAACCGTGAACGCTGCTGCAGCACCGTTGGTCCCAGTGAAAAAATTCTCATTGTTTTCATCCACACCACCACCATCATCATCATCATCATAATGATGATCATCATTAGTAAAATCGGTGGTGTTGGAGAAATAATCTCGATGCAGATGATGATTGTCAAACTCGGCCATCGGTGTCTGAGACAAAACAAATCGATGAAACAAAAACAAACAACGAGGCTTCCAAAACTAGGGCAAAAATTGGAACACCTGGCCCTGGATGTACAAGTCGTATGTTCTTGTGTGAGTGCCGGTCAAGATATCGCGCAAAATTTCTTGGGATCAACCACACGCACACACACACTTTAAAATCTGGATGAAGATGATTGGTCGTTGGTTGTTCAAAAGTGCGGCGACCGTTGTACGTTGGTTGGTTAGCCGCCGTGCAATGTGTGTTGTTTGTTATTTGCTAGTGACAGTTGGTGCGCGTACACAAGTTCAAATATACGCGCTGTGATTGGCTAATAACAGTCGGGGTTGACGGTTGACGCGTGCGCAATACGTTTGTTGAATCACATTGATTCCAGCACACAACTGTTGTTGTTGTTGTTGTTGTTTACCGATTCTGGGCCTTGGCAAAAAACATTGTTATGTTTTGGATTTTTTTATTTTGATATTTTTCGTTGATGAAAATTCATTTCATTTTTTTAGGACAAAATTTCGTCAAAAATAATTTTTGGTTGTTGTTGTGGTAAAAACATAACATTAAATAATGGTTACAGATGACAGTAGAGATGTTTGTGTGTGTGGTTCTGTTTCTGTTTTTGAAGCTCACAAAAGGATTGTTGTTGAATATGAATGTTGTTGAAGTAAATAATAAGAGAGAAACTAGGTTTGACTGGGTTAAATATATTCAATGAGCATCTTTTTTTTCTTCTCCACTAGGTTCTTCTTATCCCGCTATCATCCATTATCCATTTATCCATAGCGGTGGTTTGTGTTGGATGATGCCGTAATGCTTGTTTTTAAAACTTGATCCGGATTATTGCCAGTCATGAAAAGATAAATCTTGGTCGCCAATTCATGGCCAACCCGTTTATGGTTGTTGTTGTTGTTTACGGTGGTTGTGCTGCTGCTGGTGGTGAATGGATTATTTTTTTTGCTTATTTTGGCCAACATATCCACTGGATTAACGGAACATGTCAGCGCATTCATCAATGAACGTGGATTAGGAAAAGCCACGGTGATGGCTTCCGCAATATCATTGCTTATGTTTGGAAATTGTAGCAATTGACGAAACCAAAGTTCACGTCTACTTTCATCATCGTTTGGATCGATTGCTTTCTCGGTTTGTGCAAAAAAATCAATGTTGGAACCACCTTGTCGGACGGTTCGAAAAATTTGCTCGCACAATGATCGTGTATATCGAAACAATGTGGTGGCCAGATCTTCAGCACTATCAATATTGATGATGGTAAACTTGCACGGATCGTTACGGACATCGTGATAGGCGTAGGAGAATCGATTTTTACAATCAATCAAAAATAAATCAACATTATCCGGTTTCATTTCGTGCCTATGAGATTTGGATGTTTTCTTTCTTCTTCGGGCTTGGTTTGTTTTGTCTTGTTGCTGCTGCTGCGACATAATATCGTCGATTCTTCTTTTGAACGAATCATCCTGTTGTTTACGTTGCGATTTGAGATGTTGTTCCATTTTGTATATGACCAATGTTACGTTGTAAATATTATATCGTTGACAAACAGATTTGATCTTGTTTAACAATTCATTATTGTTTGAATCATCATCACCATCAGATTGATCCAGAAATGCATCCAAATAATCATGCAGCTCATCACATGGTATCAATAAAAGCAGATGATCGAATATGGAATCTTGGGAAACTTTACAACATTTAAACAAATTATTTCCCGTTTGATTTAGATTTTTGATCAATTTTCCAAGCTTGTTGTCACATTTCCATCGAACACAATAACATTCGGATAATGATGATGAACAAGAATCTTCATCTTCGATTATCTCGTATTTTAAATGATTTTCGCCAAATGTTGCAATGATTTGTGAAGTGGCCAGTTGAAATAATGAAGAATTTATAAAAACAGTAACATGATCGATGGCATCTTTTTGTTGAATATTGATGACGGTTGCCGTTGATGGTGATTCTTGATCTTCAACGAAAAGATTTTTATTAACTTTTCGAGGTTTCACAATCGATGTTCGATGATGGTTTGGATGGATTGTTTTTGTTTTTGATAGTAAAGATCTCCTATTTAAGCTTTTGAGCAATGATTTCTTTTTGTTGATTCGAGAATTTCGATTATGAAGAAAATTGGTCGGAGTACTATGACACAGTGAATCGTCATCATCCAATTCGATCCATTCTGGTTGCAAATCATCATTGTTTGGATCTTGGATTCTATCTTGAATGACAGTGAATCGGGGTGAATCTGCTTCTTTCGATTCAAAGATGATCCGGTCAAATCGATCATCGGGGATTTCTTCGAGATCATCATCACAAACATTGATCGGAGAGTTCATCGGTTCTTGGTCATGCAAGCTTGGTTCTTTTAATTTTCCTTGAGAAGAATATTCAAAAATGACATCGTCATCATCTTCTTCTTCAACATGATTCTTGTTCTGATCAATGTCATGACCATCATCATCATCAACCAGATAAATTGGTTCAATTATTTTTTTCGTTTTGGAAACATTTTTGGCCAAAAATGGAACCGGCTGCAATAAAGAATCATTGGAATCGTCCAAAATTATCGAATCCATTTTCTAAGAAATTCAAGATTATTAAAATTTTAAAAATTTTCAAGAAAAAGTGTACAATTACTTTTTAATCCAATCAAGTTTTCATCAAGACTGAAATTTGAACAAAAATAAAAAAAAACAGAAAAATCCAAAAATATAATTACATTTTGTTTGTGAAAGGGACCGTAATGTGCAAAGCGCGCGCGCGCGTTTGTGTTGGCGGGGTTTATGATGTGTGTTGTGTCGTGTGTTTTGGCTCGCTAAAGTTTGGCGCACTTTGACTTGCGAGAATTTCCCTGAACTGAACTGTTTCCCTGAACTGAACAGACGATTTTCTAATGGCCCTTTTCTTCGGTTGAACATCGTCCATCGTCTTGATCCCCGCCGCATCTCTCGGTCTCCAGGATTCTTCAAGATAATAAATCCTGTATTGATCCTGGAAAGCAATATGACCGAATCGATGAAATTGCCCTCTCCAATGTTGGTAAATACCATCGTATTGAATGGTAAAAGCATTGATGGGCCCAATAATTTTTGTTCGCTTCGAATTGAAGATCCTAAAAAAGGTTTGTGGTAAAACGGTTGATGGTAATTTTGAATTACCAGATTTAAATTCTTGTTCCAAATTCAGCAACCTTGGACAATGATGTTTACCTGAAGGCAATGGTGCAAAATATTCCCCAAATCAATACATATTTCAATATTGTTGATAAAATTGGTGAAGGTACTTTCAGTAAAGTTTACAAAGCCAAATTAAAACCTAAATGGCGGGATGTTAACGATGATAATGAAAACGAACATGAAACATATGCATTGAAATATCTAATACCGATTGTAAAACCAACACGTATTGCTAAAGAATTACGTTTTCTACGTGATTTGGGTGGCCATTCCAACATAATTCCAATACAATCTTGTTTCTACAATGCCGGACATACGGTGTTCGTGATGCCCATCGTGGAACATGATAAATTTTTGGATTATTTTCAAAAAATGACCTGTGAAGAGATTCGTGCTTATATGCGTAAATTATTCGAAGCATTGGATCGTTGCCATACCAATGATATTGTTCATCGTGATATTAAACCATCCAATTTTCTCTACAATCGTTCCACAAAACAATGTGCTTTGGTGGATTTTGGTCTTTCCCAATATCGAAAAGAATTATGTCGTTCGGTTAATTTACCAATTTTGAAAAATATTGATAAATCACCAGAAAAATCAACCGTGTGCAAAGATGATGATGAAACAACATCGCGAACAAATTTGAAGCGAAAATTTGGAACACCAATCGAGGAGAATATGGAAAAATCCATATCGAAAAGATTGTTCAACAATATCGCAAATCATGATCAATTGGATGATCAATCAAGACAAAACAAAAGAACCAAATATGAACAATCATCTGTGTTCACCATTACGCCAACAACTCCATCTAACAGTAATTATCGAAAACCTGAAGAACATACCGGAAATCATCATTTCAATCAAAATGCTTCTGGACAGGAAAATATCGGATTGAATGAGAATCACCAATATCAAATTGATTGTGAGGATAATTATCTGTATCAAACACCAACCAAAAATAATATGACTTGGAATGCAAACAAAACGCCTGTAAAATGTTGTAGATTCGAACCGGAAACACCGCCAAGAACTGTGCCGAAAAATCTTTATTTTCTTACACCACCAACAGCCAAAATCACGAGAGAAAATGGCCGAGAATCGTTTGTCAACAAAGTATACAACACACCTAAAGTGGCCAATCCCAAACGAATATTTCAACGTTTTGAAGTGATCAAAAAAACATTGAATCCAGAATTATCGATGATAGCCAACCAGAACGGTAATAAAAATGGTGGTTCAACCACAGAATCGACATGTGATTGTATGGCAAAACCACAAATATGTGAAATATGTTCGGAAAAGACCGTGCTACAAGTTCCAAGAGCCGGTACGCCTGGTTTTCGTGCACCGGAAATATTATTACGTTGCCAAAATCAAACATCCAAAATTGATATCTGGTCTTGTGGTCTGATATTGGCCAGTTTTCTTTCTGGTCGTTATCCATTTTTTCGTTGCACCGACGATATGACCTGTTTGGCCGATATAATCACAGTGATTGGATCACCTAAAGTCAAACGAGCAGCAAAAGCGTTGGGCAAAACATTGGTTATCTCACCCAGGTTTATTCCGGGGATGAGTTTGAAAGATGTTTGCATCAAGCTGAAACGTTCGTCGTGCGAACAACCCACCGCCGAACAAATGCAACCGTTACCGGATTCAGCATATGATCTATTGGAACATTTATTGGATCCAAATCCGGATTCAAGATATAGTGCATCGGAAGCATTGTCTCATGCATTTTTTACCGAAACGTTGGAACATGTTGATGATGGTGGTGGCCAGCAGCCTGCGAATGTTGTTGGATCATAAGATCTTCATCATGATTCTCATTCTCATTTATTATCTAAGTCCTGAAACCACGATTGATTTTCATCCGACGATCTCCATATCATTATTATCTTTTACTACGTTTAGGAACCAATTAATTTGAATTATTTTGACCATTTTCACTCTCTTCATCATTATAAAACACGACAACTATTTACAACAATACTGCATTCTATTTTTTTGGATAATTGTAATTTGATCAAAACCTTGTTCTCTAACTTTTGTTCAATCAATTTGCTATTTAAAACTAAATAAATAAATAAATAAAATGATTTTCTGAATTAATAATAATAATTGCGATGATGATCAGAATCTACCATGGTCCGCGCGGGGAATGACCATGATGATGATGATGGCGCCAATCAGATCAGCTGAAATCCGTGTGTGTGTGTGAGTATCCCACACTTGAAAATCGAATCGTCGTCCGGCGGTATTGTGCTTCCAGGCAAATGTCTCCCAGCTCCCAATGTGTGCTAAGTGTGGTGGTGGTGGTTTTGTCTTCAACGTGTGAGGAGTTCAAGTTTGATTATTCAAGTGTGTGTATAAATTTAATTTCAATTTAATTAGATTGATGGTAATATTAAATCCAATCCACTAATCTTGGATTCAAGCGCGCGCGCCAAGAAAATCCACAAATTCAATTCAATTCAATTCAAGTTTCTTCTTGTTTCTATTTCTTGCCCGTAATTTCCACAATATCCTCCAACAAGCTACTTTTTTTGTTGCTCTTTCCCAAAATATTTTGCATGTGTGTGTGTGTGTGTGTGTGTTTTATCATCATGCTTATTATCATCAACGGTGGTGTCCATGGTGAAATGATATTGATGATGATGATGGTGATGGTTGATTGCTTATACTTTCTTAAGCTGATGGTGGATGATAATAAGATATGAATGGGGAGAGAAAATCATTGGTGGTTGGTTGGATAATGGTGGTGGTGTTGGTGGCCATTAATCAAATCAAAATCAATAAAATCAAACAAAGAAACAAAAGACAAAACGAATTTTAAAAAAAAAAATAATAATAATAATATCATATCATTGACCACACCTACAACACACACTAGTAATACTGACCTTCGATCGATCGATCGATCGGTGATTCAACACACACCGGTGTCATAACTTGTCCATCGATACGGTGGTTCTGATCATCACCACCATCATCGATGTCCGCCAATCACGTCGAAGAGAATCCAAAAATATCTGATTGGCGTTTATTACCCTCGAGCATTACCACAAACCAACCTGCATTCGCGCGGATCATGGTTGGTTGGTTTTTGAATTTCCCGCCAAAAAAAACGCTCCCAATTCAAACACTCACACACAGGCATTCGACATATCATAATG